>JAVSBS010009069.1:0-22582 GCA_033124195.1 Coracias cyanogaster | reverse complement strand
TGGGCAGGGCAGTGGTGGAGTCCCCATCCCTGGAGGGGTTTCCAAGCCGTGGAGATGTGGTGCTGAGGGCCAGGGCTCAGTGGTGGGGCAAGGGTTGGACTTGAGGAGCTTCAGGGTCTCTTCCAGCCCAAATGACTCTATGGCTCTAGCATGAAGAGGGCCCTATCCCGCGCTGCACTGGGCTCACACACACACACACACACACGCAAGGCTCCATTTGGGCGTTTTCACAGGGATTTTATTTTGCTCCATCTCCTCTCCCGGGCCTTGGGGAGCCCGGGGCTGGGCTCCCCGCTTCCCCCTCAGCCGGGAAACGCGGTGCCGCACCCCAGGCCGCCGTCAGCTCTCGGGGCCGGCCGCGGCCTGCCGCTCCTGCCGGCGCTGGAGGAGGCGGTAGGCGCGGACGCCGCACAGGTACCCGCCGTACACCGTCAGCAGCGCCATGGAACCGGAGAAGGCCTTGTAGCCGAAGTCGGCGAGCCGCTTGGCGGACACCATGGCTGCGCCTGCAAGGCAAGGCAGCGGTCGGCGGGGCTGGGGGCGATCCCGCTCCCCGCCACGTCCCCCCCGCTCCCCGCCAGCCGCCTCCCGGTACCTGCGCCCTCGGCCTCCGCTACCGCCGCCGCTCCGCTTCCGGTCAGCGCTTCACTTCCGGCCCTCGCTCCGCCTCCCGCATCACGTGACTGGAAATGGCGGCGCGGCCGCCGCGCTGCCTGCTGGGACGTGTGGTCCGCGGAGGCCGGAAGCTGGAGCTGCGGCGCCCCCTCGCGGCGGGACGTGGCGTTACCGGTGCGTCCCCTCAGGCGCCCGCCGCGGCCTCCCGCCGCTCCCGCGCCGCGCCGGGGCCGCTCTCCTCGGCACGTTCCCGGCCTGTCACCATGAGGCACGGCCCAGGCTGCCCTCCGTGAGCCCGAGGCGCCGGCAGCCCCGAGGATGGAGCAGAGGCCGCGGAGGTGCTGCGCGGCCTGAGGCCCTCGGCGGCCTTGACACCTTCCCTGAGGGCCCAGCCGCAGCTGCCGGCCCCGAGCCGCCTCCCAGAGGCCTTGAGGAGGCCGCGCTCCCCCTCCCCGAGCTGCTTTCTGGCGTTTGAATAGTGCTGCCACAGCACAGCGCTGCTGCGAGGGCTCTGTCAAGCAGCGAGGCTGCTTCCCTCATCCTTTCCCCAGGCCCCGGCACAGCCGCAGCTCCCGAGGCTGCAGAATCCTGCAGCGCCTGGATGTGCTGAGGCTGCAGAACATAACTCCAAATGGCAAAGGGAAGACTTTTTATAGCTCATGAGCTCCAGCGCTAGCGTGAGGCTGGGGGTGTCTGAAAGCAAGAGACTCGTCCCCTGGCCACCCCCAAGGTGAGACCTGGGACCTTCAGCAGATGTTGGGAGAGGCTGCAGGGACTCGGGCGCGGCCAGCAGCGCAGCGTCAAAGGAACCCGCATGAGGAGGGATGCACAAAGCACTTCCCCAGCAGAGGAGCGGAAAGATAAATGAAGTCCAAAACACAATTCCAGGTCCTACTGCAAGTGCTGGCAAGAGCTCGGCCAGCCCAGGTGAGAGACGGCGGCGTGGTGAGAGAGCTCAGAGCCCCTCTCCCCTGTCCGAGCCTCGTGTCCCAGCACTTGAGCTGGGATTCCTGAAGCACTTCGAGACAAAGGGAACGGGAAGTTGTGCCAGCCCTGCAGGAACACGCTGGACTTCCTTTAGCCCCCTCCAACCTCAATAAAGTTCCTCATTAGAGGAAGGCGATGCTGGCTGCTTTCCGTACAATAGCTCGGTTGAATTTAAAGGTCGTAGGGTGCCTAGCGAGAAAGTGTGTCTAATAAAAGGCACAGAAACAACTGCAGTGCCAGCAGATTAAATTCCCCGAGCAAGAGGCTGAGCAGAGGGCTCAGAGTCCTCGAAAGGTCACTCAGGGCGAGCTGCATTTTAAAGAAAGGCAGGGACAAGGCGAGCCCAGGAAAAGCAGCTGGGAAGAGATGGATAAAACAATGCAGCCTGAAGACATCAGAGAAGGGGAGGCTCAGGGGGGTCCTGGCCCAGCTCCTGCAGGCCCCAGGTAGTAGAGTTATGATCCTGCGCCCAGTTCAACATCGCAATCTCAACCCTCTCCAGCCAAACCTAACCCTGGAACTGCTGCTGAGAAAAAGCAAGTGGGACAGTGCATTATGTTGTGAGGGAGCAGTGACCTGCAGGGCCCTCTCACTGCTTCTAGGACAGCACACGAGGGTGCAGAGCCAGAAGGGAACGGACGGGGCCTGTTCTCAGCTGGCACCAGCCTAAAGACACTGATGCACCAGAGCCACAGCGCAAAGAGCGCGTCTCCCCTCTCCTCTCCACCTTTATTATTCTTTTGAACGTTTGTAAAGTACACTGCTAGTCAGAGACCCAGCGGCTCTAGGACCCGGAACAGGGGTGGACAGCGGGAGCTGCAGCAGCTCGGGCCTGCCAGCCCAGAAGGGGTCAGTGAACCGCCGGACACGCTGGCCTGAGCAAACACGGGCGCAGTGAGGCAGCTTCAGAGCACCAGAGAGGCACACGGTGCCCGGCTGGACAAGGGGCAAGTTTCAAAGGTACAGCACGAGGCGCGAGCCCTCTGTCCTCCGCGGTGATGTTGGAGGTCTCCTTGTACCTCCCGTAGCTCACATGTCCACTGCTGCCCCCTGCGCTGCTGGGCAGCTTCCAGCATGCTCACAGGAGGGGCGGCAAGGAAATAAGTGTGGAACCTGCTTTTGCAGCTCCTAGGAAGCCACGCGTGGAAGCAGAGACCGGGCGAAGGCACAGACTGGAGCGAGCCAGAGAGAAGGCAAAAAAGCTGCGGCGGATCGTCCTTCTAAAAGCAACATGACCCAATTGCTTGGTCAGGTACCCGGCCAAGCGTCACACAGGCTGCTCAGAAAGACTTTGGGGCAGTTGGTCCCTGCATTGCCAAAGCCAGCCAGAGGACAAACTGGTACGAGGGAGAAAGGCTGCCCGGGGACAGGCAGCGGGCATGGGATTAGCAAACCTGGGACCGCAGGGGAGTTCCCCGGGTGCAGGTGTTGGATGGCGAGAGCAAAAAATCTCAATAAACAAGCTCTAAAGTCTGACCCTGGGGCTGCCCAAAGCTTTGGCCGCCCCGATGGGCAGGAGCAGCTGGTGGTGTTGGGGAAGCAGGGCCACAAAGGATGGTGGTTTTGCTTTTTTGCGCTGGTGCTTCTTAGAAAGAAGAGTCATTCTCAGCCCCTTGGAGAGTCCTGAGGAGCTTCCGTCAGCCTGGTGGAGCCTGGCAGGGAACTGGGCCCCCTCCACCAGACAGTTCAGCCAAAAGCAACTGAAGCAAGCAGGAAAGGGCTGGGATCATGCAAAGCGGCTCCGTGGGGCTAACAGCAAAGCTTGTCCTCCCCAGCAGCACCTCCTGCGCCACCCGTATCCATCAGGATGACCCAGCAGAGTCCCTCTGAGAACTGAATCCATCACGGCAAGAGAAAGCGAAGAGAGGAAGAGGCTCAGCCCTGCTCGGGGCAGACCCTAGACAGCGGCAGAAGCTAAACAAGCCCCTCAGAGAGGGTTGGAGATCAGCAGGTACCTCTCCGCAGATGCCAGGCTCGGGCTGGCACTGTCCAGGGCTGAGGACGGGAACCTCGGCCCTTCCAGCGCTCTGCAAAGGCTCCCAGGAAATCCGGGCTCCTCCCAAAGCTGTAGCAGCAGAGCAGGTCAGTGCGGGCAGGAGCTCTCCGCTCATCTCGGCAGGATCCGAGCCCACTCACATGTGCACAGGGTGGCTCTGGAGACACTTGATGACTTCGGCAACAGGTTTGCCCTCGTAGCAGATCTGATACACGGCTGTGAACAGGGGGAACCTGCGAGCAGATGGAAAAGTCACAGCTGGCAGAGTCAGAGCACTTCAGCTGCTGCTGCGACACATGGGACCACTGGGCAGGAGCTGGTGGGACAGCGGGGCCTTGTCCAACAGGCCAATCCTGGCCCGACCTGAACAGCCCAGAGATTGACCTGAACAGCAGAGACGCTGAGGGCGGGTTTGCCCTCCCGCAGCTGCAGGAAAGATCCCAGCCCCACCTCAAAACAGCAGACAAGAGATGACAGCACTCACTTCTCCACTAAGTTCTTGCTTTTAAGGATGCGATGCAGCTCAGCAGACGTCGGGGGACCCTGCAGCTTCTGCCCGTTCAACAGCTCCTTCTCCAGCTGCTCAATAGACTGAAACAACCCAAGAGTGAGGGAGCTGGACCCATCTGCTGCTCCACAGTCCTGCCCCGGAGCCAGGCTGTGGCACTGGGGGAGTGCAGGCAGAACATCACGGTGCTACCAGGGCTCACCTCCCTGCCTGCCCAGCAGGTTGATGAAGACGTCAATGGTCCTTGCTCCACTTACCTTCCCAGTCCTGGCAAAAGCCTCAGCCACTTTGCGGTTGCGGCCACCATAGCAGGTGGTGATGAGGTCAGCGACCCCGCAGCTCTCCAGGAAGGTGGAGGGGGTGACGGGGCCCTTACAGAAGAGTTTGGCGAAGTCAATCATCTCCATCAGCCCCAGACGGATCACGGCAGCCTTCGTGTTGTCTCCATAGCCGAGCCCATCACAGAAACCAGCTCCTACGGCCACAACGTTCTGGAAAACAGCAGCAGCGTGGAGGGATCTGTGCCTATCTCAGGGCTTCGCCGTGTCCATGAGCTGCTCATGTGATCCCTCGCACAGGCTTTGGCCTACAGCAGTGATCATCATCCTTCCAAGCAGCTCAACAGGACACATCCATCGTTCCCTCCAAAGTCAGGCCTTTGACCCAACGTTCTCAGCAAGCCACAGCAATATGGGTTGCCTGTGGGGTTCATTCCACCAGCAGCTCCTCCGCAGAGCTCCCTGCAGAGCCTTGGAGAACCGCAGGCTCTGCAAACCCCGCTGAGCAGCTCACCCACCTTGAGAGCCCCACAGATCTCTACGGTGTCCGCTTCCTGCACCACCGTCACGCGGAAGTTCGGGGTCTGCATCAGGTCCTTCAGCGCCTGCCCGTGCTGCAGGTTCTTGCAGCCTGATGAGATAAAGGAAGAGCAAGATGATGAGGGATTCCCCAAGACCGCGCTGGGACGTTCCTGCAGCACAGTCCTTGCAGCTCCTGCAGCGAGAGGAACCTATTGCCCAACTGATGCACGTTGCTAAACATTTGCAGACCCCTGAAGAGCCAAGCACGCACTGCCTGCCAAATAAGCAAGGTTCAACCTTGAAATTCCCAGGAGACGGGGACAATCCCTACTGCTTTGTCAAGCAAGGCAAAAAATGGTGTGCCCAGGAGATTAAAAGGCATCTTCAAAAGTCACAAATTTGGGTTTGGAGACTGCTGTTCTCCCCGCTCTTGCAGCGTCCTACGTGAGAGCATTTGTGCGCTCATGGTGACGGACACTTTGAATCCCAGAACTTCCAACCCAACAAATAGTTGTGTTGGTTTGGGCTGCGTTATGTGGTTCATGGTGTGGAGGGTGTGTGGAACAAGCATCAGATGAACTTGCAAGCAATAATGTGAGAGCCAGGCGAGCGTCCTTTGAAGCCCAAGGAAATGAAGGTAGGAACTCTGTTTCTAAAGGGTCTCTTGGTGGCCACCCATTTAGTTCGTGCCCGGCAGGCTGCCTGATGTCCGCAGTCCGTGCTGGCAGGGGCTTTTGGACACACACCTCTGGTTTTTAAGGAGGCAATCACATCATAAACCCTGTGAATGAGCTCATCGAGCTCCTCTGGAGCCTCGCTGCTTCCACAGGGAAAACGGGCTGGCTCACCCAACCACGAGTAGTTTAAGCTCCACACTTGGCCCTGACCTCTCTCTGCTCACCAGAAACAAAGGCTGCTAATGAGGAGGGGATGCTGGCTCCTTACCGATGGTTGTTTCGCAGAACTTCTCTTCAGCCACTTCACTTGCGATGTTGGCCCCCATGAGGACGCTCATGTCTATTCCCAGTTTCTCATGGATAATGTCTGAGATCAGCCTCAGCCCGTCTGGTCCTTCATCCACCCCCTGGGAGACAACCAGGGACGGCTGGAACCCCGCTCCTCACAGCGCTCGAGATCCCCCTCACCCTTCTCCTCCACCAACGCACCTCCAAATCCCCACCGAGGTTCTGCCCCCACTTCCCGCCCTCCCCCCCAAAACCCCGGCGCCCAGTTTCTGCTCCAAATCCCCGGCGTTCCCTTGGCAGCCTCTCCGAGCCACGCTGCTTCCAGCTAAGCCCCTTGGCGCTCCTCCTGCTCCCACCTTGATCAGCGACACCCCGACGGCATCTTTCTTCACGTGGCCCTTGAGCTGGTCACAGACTTTGCCGATAAACTGGTGGGGCACCACGAACAGGAGGATGTCGGCCCCAGCGCAGGCTTTCAGCAGGTCTGGCTCCGCTACCTGAAGGGAGCACGAGGGTCGTCAGGGGCTTGGGGCTGGAGCTGTGCAGCGTGTCCTGAATCCAGGGCGAGGGGAGCAAGAGGCCTGGGGGCTTCGCTGTAAGGGAGGGGATGGCACAAAGCCACTGCCCCAAGGTCTCCTTGGAGCAGAGCAGGGTGAAAGCAGCCCCAGCTGGCCCCATGGAAGAGCTGGGGGCGTTTTGGGGACTTCAGGAGGCCGTTGGCCAGCTCGGGGCTGAGTGTCCGGCCCGCGGAGCAGCAGGTCCCACGGGCTCGCTGCCGACGCCAGCTCGGCGGCAGCCACATGGCCTCAAGCCCAGCCTGCGGGATGCCAGCGCGGGGGCAAAGGTGGGCAGCGAGAGCGGCCAGGGCTGCCGCTCAGCCAAGCGCAGATCAAGGTCACCGGGAGAGCCCAGCCGAGTCCTGAGCAGCGCCGTGCATCCCCTACCTTCACCGGGAGCTCCCAGCGGAGCTATTTTATTACCTCTCACCGCACCGGCCCGAGCTCAGCGGAGAAGCCGCCTCCGACCACACTCACCACATTGGGGGGCAGCTTGTGCCCCGGCAGGTACTTGACGTTTTCGTGCTCGGTGTTGATGATGTCGGTGAGCCGCCGGCCGCCCACCTCCTCCTCCAGCACCCACATGTTCACCCGGTTCTCGAAGGTGCTGAGCCGCGCCGCGTTGCTGCCAGCGATCTTGGCGATGGCCGAGCCCCTGCGTGGGCAGAGCAGAGCTGTGGGCGCAGCGGGCACCGAGGCCGCTGGCACCAGTCAGCCCAGCGCAGGTCACTGGGGTGCTGGTGAAACGCGTCCCCTCGCAGCGGTCGCACGCCGGGGAGGGTGCAGGGCAGCGGGTGCTCACCAGTTGCCCGAGCCCACGATGCAGACCTTCTTGCCGCCCATGGTGCAGGGAGCCGGGCACTGCCCCGTGCTCCGCTGACACCGATATTTCAGGGCTGCCCGGAGCAGGGGCGGCCCCGGCCCGCCCCCAGCCCCGCCTCGCCCCGGGGGGGACACCGAGGGGCTCGGTGCTCCAAGTGCTGGGGCTTTGCTCCCCTGACGCAAAGGTGACCTAGCTCAGATCCCAAATCTCTGCAGAACTGCCGAGTCTTTCTCCCCCTTTTTCAGCATAAAGCCGTTTTGTTTTTCCTCAGAAATGCTATTTTTCCCCCCCCCGCCCAAGAAATCTGAGCCAGGCGGTTGCAGACCCAGGACCCAGCTCCTGCCCTCAGCTCAGCACCCAGCGCCTGACCCTGGGCCAAGCGCTCCTCTGCGCCCCGAGGACCTTCCACGGGCTGGCGGGTTTCCTATAAATCATTACATTTCCACTTGCTGAACCAGGCAGGGCAAAGGGAGCAAGGCTCTTTGGCATAGTTTTCAACCCCGGCACGTAAGCTTTAATATAATTTCCTCCAAATTATGCCCGACTCCCCCGGGGTGCGTAAGAGGCTGTGGCAGCTCTGCGCTGGGGAAACCAGGAGCTCTAGACCTGATCAGCAGCTTGGCCCCTGGACTGCCAGTTTTGCTCAAGTTACGTTGTTTACCGCAAAGGCTGAGCAGACCCTGCAAGCCAGGAGCTCTCCACATGAAGGGCCCTCTATAAAAGGCCAAAATATGAAGAACATTTTCTATCCAGTCTCTTAACCCAGTTGGCTGTTAAAAAAAAAGAAAAAGGAGATAATCCTGTCCCTTCTGAGACGAGTAGGTGAAGTGTCATCCACCGCGAACGCGTCCTGTCAGCACAGGAGGGAGGACAGCTTCCTTCACAGGAGGCTTTTATTAAAACTGGGTGACGTCTACAAGGATACAGTACAAAAAAAAAATTTTGGTCCATGGAAAAAACCGTAATATTAAGAAAAGCAGTTACTCTGCACAGCTACGTTTGCCTACGCAGGACTCGGCCTTCTCCCCCGTGACTGCCCTGAGGAACCCGGGGGTTGCTTCAGCACCGACACCTTCACCCCGGTACCACCAGGAGCCGCTTCAGAAGGGGGCAAAGGAGAAGGGAAGTCGAGAGTCTATTACTCACAGACATGTAGGAACACAGACACAAGGAGCAGGGCCACCCAGACTCCCCAACTCATCGCAACCTTCCCGACCGCCCCAAAGCTGGGTGCGGGGACGAGGGGGTTCGTCACTAACGCGGTTTTGCAGCTATTCCAAGAGAATATGACCAAGCTTTGAGTCCGTTTGCATTAGTCCCGAGCAGAAATACTGAGATCTGGGTTAAGAGAAGTCATCCTCTTACTCCTGACCACTAGTTCATGAGGAATTCATTCCATGAAGAGGCATCTGGGCTGCTAGTCCCCGCAGTAGAGGAAATCTACTTGTACATTCCTGATCCATGCTGGGCCTTACGACAGCCCCAGAACCTAAAACTTGACTAAAAACCACAGAAGCTTCAGCGTGGAAGCACCTGCTGGCTCACACACGCTTGGAGCTACGTCCGTGCCCAAGGACTGGCCTGTTACACCCTCAGATCCACACGAAGGAGCCTCCAGTCCCCACAGCAAGTGACACAGGAGAACTGTCCCAAAGGAATGAGCCTACACCGCCGCGTCCCCTCGCCCTGCTACGTGGAAAACCAGCAGCACGACAGCTTGGGGAACCGCAAGCACAGGTCTTTGCAAGTGCAGAGAAGTCTCCCCACTCCACCACTTCCACAGCGAGCCAGGGCCGCCTCCTCTCGCCTGTGATCCCGGCCTGGGACAGGCCATCACAGAACACAAAGGGAAGAGGGCAGGGAAAAAGGGACAAGGGAAGAAGCAATTCTCTAACGCAGTCCAGTAACTTCCTCGAGAAGGAGAGTGACCTATGAGGCAGCCCCGTGCAGCAGCAGCCTCCGAGCGAGGGAGGCAGGGCAGGGAGGTATGTCAGCTCACGGCATCCTGCCCGCTACATCTCCTGGCATCTTGCTAAAAACTGAGGCAGGGAAGAGATTGGCCCCAGCGCTCCACCCTTCCAGCAGATCCCGGTCTCGTGTGTGCCACAGCTAGACGCTAGTTGGGGAGGAATGGGGCTGTGGTTCCCGAACTTGAGGAAGGCTCCAAGTCAGCCGTTGTCCTGGCTACTGGGGACGCTACAGGCGGTCGAGGGGAGGCTCTCGGAAGCCTTGGGTCTGACAAGGCAACAGTCAGGAAGAAAACCAGGTAGAAATGTGTGTTCGTCAGAGCCTGTCTGCTCGCCACACCCCAGAAGACCCCAGATGTCCTGGAGCTGCCCCAGCAGGGACAGTGCCAGGGTGAATAATGACGCGGGCCTCGCTGCTGGAGCGGGCTGATGTGAGCCTTCACAGCATAGTCTGCAGCTCTCCGTCTCCACAAATAGCTGTGACGCCTTCTGGCTGGGGAGGACGGAGCAGCCTATGTGTTACGGATTCCCAGGGCCTGCTCCAGTTCCTGCCGTCTTTGCTGCACCTGCAAGAGAGGCCAGAATTGCGCCATTAGGGTACGCCGGTGGCGCAGCGCCCGAGTGACACAGGACCCAGCAGGAAAAGGGTGAACTCAAGCTGGCACTTGATGATCTTAAGGGTCTTTTCCAGCCTAAACGATTCTATTGGACCAAGATGCATCAGCAGTGTCTACAAGCAGAGCTCAGCACGGCCACCTTCCACCCTCACAGCAAGGAGGGACAGGTACTCTGAGCCACGGGGTATGGAGAGGGACCCCTGCTTGGGGACACTCACCTTGGAGTAGAAGTATCTGCACACGGCTTCCTGAGCCCACGGCTGGAAGTAGAACTCAGCCCTACGCTCCTCTTCAGGATTCCCAACCACATCAGTCATCGTCTGGAGAGCACAAAAGGACAAAGCGGTTCAGGGAGAGCAAAAGCTCTGGCTGTGCTGAGCAAACCCACACGCCCTCCCCTGTCCTCAAAGGAGCTTCAGTACGGTCAGGTCAGGTCCTTTCGCTTTACTCCAATTCTAGTCTTGCTTTCTGAGCAGGAAATTGCCTCTCTCTCTGTGGGAGCTGGTTCTAATGAGGGAAGCGTGTGACTGGATCCCACCTTCCACACCAGAGAAAGCTTTTACCTTTAAATCCCGGCACTGGGACTGTAGCCAGTCGTTGATGAAGCCCTGAGGATCTCGGGCAAAGCTCAGCATGAACTCCCGCTGGGTCTTCAGCTGGTTAATTGTCTCTATTGTTTCATGAATCTGAAGGAGATAAGCACAGCAACTAAACTGCTGAAGAGGGGAAAAAGTCAGAGACATCAAGAGAGGCAGCACATGAAGGCAGATTCTGAAACTCCCTGCCTGGCTTATACCAATCAAACAGGATTTCCAATTCCCAATTTCCCGTTGTAAATGTGACCAATTCCCCCACTGACCATCTGTTTTAAAGCCTCGCTTCCAGGTGCAGCCCCGTGTTTCTAAGCGTGGCTTATCCTGCTCCAGCTTCCCACCGCACCACGGAGCAGAGCCCAGCTCCTGTCCGGCTCCAGAGCCACGTTCCTGCCCAGACGTGAGGGCAGACCCGAGGAGCTCTCCCTACCTTGTTATCCAGAGCAGCAATTTCCTGCTGGCTGGCGGTGGACAGCAGAAAGGAATTCATCTGAGTTTTCAGGGTGTCATCCACTTCCACATCGATGTCATAGCAGGCTGTCTTCTTCTGGTCATTTGGGTCAACGCTAGGGGCACCGTGAAAGAAGCCAAAATAAGTGAGTAGCTCAAGAAAGCACCGAATTGTAGCTCCTCCGGGATGAGGCAGCATGTGGCCCACAAGCCGCGGGACGTTCGCTTCAGCTCTGACACCAAGCTGCAGAGCTCCACGGAGGGCTTTGCAGCACAAGGACTGATTGCTCTGAGCAGATTTCCATCGACAAAAGTGGGATGCAAAGCACAGCAGGAACGTGGGAGTGCCTTGTGGTAAAGGCAAGAGGCGGCTGTTCTTGTACAAAGAAACAAAGACAGGCAGCACGGGAACTGCTGCTGAAAATCAGAACATGTAACATCGTCTTCCTGCACCAGCCTCGTCCATCCCTTCCACTCTTCTTCCTAGAATCACCAAGTCAAGGGGACCGGTCTCACCTGATGACGTGATTGATGATGATCGGTTCCGGGGGCATAAGCAACGCGTGAAGTCTCTGCGGGATTTCGGAGAACTTCATCCGCTGAGATTCAAATATCTGCGGCAGAAACACAGGGCTAAGGGAAGGAACGAGAGCTCGGTGCCAGCGATCGTGGGCTGCCGACAACGAACAGCCGAAACCGCCGCTTGTTCCAGCCACGCCGTTACCTGCTGGAGGTACTTGTCACAGATGACATACTCCCGCTCGTGGGGGTCCTGCAGCTTGTGGGTCTTGATGTACTGCCACAGCGCCTGGATGATCACCGGACGGGTCTGAGTGTGGATCCCCAGGAGACGAGCCAAGCGGGGATCCAGTTTGAACTGGGGAGGCTGACACAAAAAGCAGAGATGGTGAGATGGCCACAGACACAGCTGACAACAGTCCGTGCCCAGCACCGTTGCTCCCAACACTTTACCTGGTAATCCAGCATCAGGAGGACAGTACAACGCACATTTACATCTCCCGGCCTCTTCACCTGGAAGCCGTCTGTCTCCTGAGTCGTAGCAGTCCTGTGCCACTGGAACATGAGAGGGGCATTTAGAAGCACCCTCCCCACTGGGTTCCCTTTGCTCCTGCTGCTTGGCACCCAACAAGCTTGCCAGAAAATCCCACCCGCCTACAGAAAGTTCACCTTCTTCCCACTTACAGCTTAGAACAAGAGCTGACACGTTTGTTCAGACCCCCAGCAAGTCAGAGGAAAAGCTGAGACAAAAATCCAAGAGCTCCTGGCTCCCAGCCACTTGGTCAAGCCTTAAGTATCCCCACCTCCCAAGTTCCAAGGGGTAACAAACCCCGTCTGCGGGAACACCAACCCATCGTTAGAGGTAACACGGCGAAAAGCAGCTCACCTCTACTAGGTGATTGTCAGGGCCATACAGGTCTTTATCAAGTTCAATGACCAGAGATTTAAAGAAGGATGAGAACTTTCTTTTCTGCTTGGTGGCGTCATATTTGGACAAAGCAGACTGCAAGCAACACAGGGAGGAAAAGGGTTAGGAGAGCGAGTCTCAGCACTCAAGCACAGCCACCGTGCGCAACAGCGTTCCTCTAAGTTCCAAACACCTCAATCCACCAACATGTGCTTGAAAAACAAGTTCCAAGTCAGAAAGTGAAAGACCGGAGTTAAAGATGAGCTCGCAGGGATTAAATCACTCAGCGATTACAGACAATGCAAGTGCCCTGCTTCTCCGAGCCCGGGTACACAAGCGCCGCTGATCTGCTCTCACCATTAATTCTTAGAGCTACAAGAACTTTGTATAACTCATGTCCTGCCATGGGGATACCCATCGGTCTCCAAGTTGGGCTCTCGGTCTCGTCACCATCAGACTCCTTGGAAAACAGAGATGAAGGAGGGTATCAAGCCCCTAGCTGTGCTCTAAGACACCAAGAAACTGGTTTCATTGCCAATCCCAGAACCGTAAAGTCACTTCTGTGGCTGGGTATTTCACACTTACATCCTCCAGCAGCCGTCCTTCCACCCGAAGCTCCCAGGAAGCGACTGTTCCTTCACCATCCTCTGCATCCGACTTGGCTGGGTTGAAGGTATTGGAGATAAAGATACGTAGCTTTCGTTTTTGCTAAGAGAGAAAGCATCGGCTCAGCGTTAATTCTGAAATAAAGGGCTTATGTTTTGCTAAAACAAAACTTAATGGTTTTAGCTGCCTCGTATTCCCCCTCTCCCAGGGCGGGCAGCAGGGAACGAAGCGTTTTGGCTTCCACTCCCTGGCTACATCTGGAGCATTACGATTCCCAGCAAGGCCACGCTTACAGGGACATGACCCAAGCTTCAGCGCCCTCCTGATGTCTCAAGTAAAAGCTTCCGAATCTCACTGATGACAACCACGAGCGCGGCCCTCCCCTACCTTAATGGGTCGCTTCAAAGCCTCCTGGATATCCAGGCGTTTCCTCATGATCGTCTGGTCCAGCTTCCTTTCAAAAGCCAGCAAGTCCATGTAGGCCTGAGACTCGGGGACAAGTTCACGAATCTAGAGCCAATCAAGAACACGAATCACCATCAGCTCCCCCGCACGCCTCCCACCTACCTCCTACCGGCTCGGGCTGCCGCCGCGCACGCCACTCACCCTCTGAGGTAGAATTTTGTCAGCCATCTTCTTCTTTTTAGCGCTGTTGAGGAAGAAGATGCACACATGGGCATTCAAACGGCAACTGCTTCCAGCACGCGAACCGCGGGCATTCACGAGGGAGCAAGATGATGGCTTCTCTCCGCCTGGGTGCCAGGCTTGGGCTCTGCTTTTCAGACGCACTTATTGTTGCCGTCAGCACAGGCTCAGGCTCTTTATTCCCCACAGCCCCTGCCAGGCCTCCAGCTCTGCAGCAGGGTGACTAACGACCTGCACATTTCGCAGCCCCCAGGAGAGCTCAGAGCGCGGGGTTACACCGCGCTGGAAAGGCCGCACGGGCACGATGCCCAACCAGAGCGACTCTCCAGCCTCGGTTAGCTTGGCATTGACTCCCCTAGGAGCTGCATTTTAAGCGAAAGGATGAATTACTGGTGTTACTGAGGCGTCACGTTAAACCCAACAGAAACTTGCTCTTGTGTAGCAGCTGCGTGTTATTCTTTAATCACCAGAAACCCCCTCTCCCAGAGGGGCTGCACCTGATGTCCCTCTCAGCCACCCACCAAGCAGCAGCCATGAGAAGCCCGAGCGCAGCTCGAAGGCAGCGCGCCTGACACAGCCAGAGCCGCTTACACCACAGTCTGTGGTTGATGCTTCCCACTGCCTGATCCCCGCCCGCAAACCCATTTCAGGGGTGCCTGCCTGCACCCCTAAACCCAGCCTCTCCACGTGGGGCCTCTGGGGAGAGAGGCCACGTCCCTGTGCCCCCACCCAGGGGTGTCCCCGCTGCCCTGAGACACCCTGAGGCCCAAGGATGTCCTAAGATGCCCTGAAACATCCCGCTGCCTGAGGATGTCCCGGGATGCCCGGAGACACCCCGCTGCCTGAGGATGTCCCACTGCGCAGGGATGGCCCCAACACCCAGGGACGCTCCGGGATGCCCTGAAACGCCCCGTTGCCCCGGGGATTCCGGCCCTTACTTGTGGTTGCGGTTAGGCACGGCCTGCGGCTGCACCTGCTGAAGCTGCTGCGGCGCCGGCCTCTTGCGGGCCTGGTCCAGGCTGGCCTGCGCCATCCCGGGTCGCACCGCCGGGCTCCCGCCGTAACCGGGCGGCCCCATGGAGGGGCCCTGCGGCGCCAACCGGCTGCCCGGTAACATCCCGGGGCGCTGCGGAGAGAAGAAAACCGCTCCAGCGCCCACCGGGAGGGACCGTTCCCGTCTCCGTTCCCGTCTCCGTTCCCGTTCCCGTCTCCGCCGCCCCCGCTCGCTCGCTCGCTCGCTCCCTCCCTCCCTCCCTCCCGCCCCGCCCCGCCGGCCCCTCCCCCGCCTCACCGGGTAGGCGGCTCCGGGCAGCGGGGAGCGGTAAAGGCCCTGCCCCGGAGCCGGGCCCATGCGCACCGGCCCTCCCGGAGTGCCCGGCCCCAGCGCACCAGCCCCGGCAGCGGCTCCGCCGCCGCCACCGCTGGGAGTCACCGACTGGAAGCCCGCCCGCGCCGCCATCTTCTCCCACACAAAGGGGAGCGGGCCGGAAGCGGATGTTCGTCATAGAGAGCCCGCGCGCGGGGGGGGGGAAGCGCGCTAGAGCGGCGCCGGCACCAAACGTCGCCCCCTGTTGGCCGGAGGGTGGCGCTGGGTGGCGGTCGTGGGGTGATGGAGCCGGGTCTGGGGTCGTGGGGTTGTGCAGGAGAGGACAGCGCCCTGGGGCAGGGTCTCGGGGCGTTAGGGAAGGGTACAGGGTCCTGAGGGGTGTTCTTGAAGGTTCAGGGTCCATGAGGGGTGTTAGGGTTACAGGATCTGTGAGGGGTGTTCTTGGGGATACAGGGTCCATGAGGGGTGTTCTTGGGGATACAGGGTCCTGAGGGGTGTTCTTAGAGTTACAGGATCCATGAGGGGTGTTCTTAGGGATACAGGGTCCTGAGGGGTGTTCTTGGGGATACAGGGTCCTTAGGGGTGTTCTTGGGAGTACAGGGTCCTGAGGGGTGTTCTGGGGAGTACAGGGTCTTGAGGGGTGTTCTTAGAGTTACAGGATCCATGAGGGGTGTTCTTGGGGTTACAGGGTCCTGAGGGGTGTTCTTGGGGATACAGGGTCCATGAGGGGTGTTCTTGGAGGTACAGGGTCCATGAGGGGTGTTCTTGGGGGTACAGGGTCCATGAGGGGTGTTCTTGGGGTTACAGGGTCCTGAGGGGTGCTCTTGGGGGTACAGGGCCCTGGGGGATTAGGGAAAGGCAGGAGGTCCATGAGAGTTGCTACTGGAGATGCAGGGTCCTGGTGTTCCTGGGGAGCCTGTGAGGGATGCAGGGTCCACAGGAGAGTGGAGCGTCCTGTGGACGCTGGGGTGGGAGAGGCAGCGAGCTCTGCACTAGGGGCTCCCAGCTCTGTGCAAAGCCGCTGTGAGAGAATTTGCAGCTCCTTAAATCCTTTGGCTGGCAGCCTTCGAGCTCCCTTCAGGCTCGGGGACTCCTTTCTCTACCTCAGCTGACATCTCACTTGTGCTGATGTCTCCCATCCTGATCTAGCCTGGCTGATTGCCACCGCAGCCCTCAGTTCCTGCACGGGAGTTGCTCCAGTCAGAGCACCGCAGGGCCAAGGAGGGTTGTGGCATCAGCCCCACGCTTGCCGGGCCAGAACTGTAGCGCTCCCCGTAGAAACCCGTGCAAGCTGCAGGAGATGCTGGTCCTGAAGCCTCCCTTGCTCTGGGATGTGCTCGGAGGAAGGCGGCTTTGCCTGTCCTGGGGATGTCCTCCAACGTGTGGACGTGGCAGTAGCACCTCTCACCAGATCTGCCATCCTTCATATCTTGAGGAACAAGCTCATGGGAGCAGACATGGACATGGAGTCAGCTTGCTCGGGTTCCGGCTGAGCACCCAGGGAGAGGATTCTGACCTCCCTTGGGCTGCTAGAGAAAATTAGAATTAAAGGCCGCTTCCTGCAAGTATTAGCATTAAGTTCCTTGTTCCCTCGAGCACTTCTCCTTGCGGTTGCTTGGAGAAAAAAAGGGTCACAAATCCAGCCAGCATTAAGCTGTGAAAAAAAGCCAAGCGAGCAGTCAGACCACACGTATTAATTAAGCAATTTAATGATGATCACGGGGCATTTCGGAGGCTGCCTTCTGCATGGCGTTGTTGACTGAGCAGAGAAGTGGGGATGGGCTGGCACCTTTTCTGCCAGATACGGCGTTTCCGATCCTCGATGAAAGCCACGAAGCTTTGAGCACAGCCATTAACTGTTGTCTCAGCACCCATGTGTCCGTGCAGTTAATTTAATGCCACCTCCGACAGGCTCGGTGCCCAGCAGCCTGATGAAATATTCATGGGGAGGAGAAGCAGTGGAACTTATCTGCTCCGCATTGTTCAGATGCAACTTTGACGGAGACTTAAAGCCTGGCAGGAGCCTTCTGGGCAGGCTGGAAAGCTGCCTGGCTCCTGGGAGGGGCACGTGGGGTGAGAGCGAGAGAAAGCAAAAGCTGAGCCGAGAAATGGAGAGAGGGACGGGGGACCCTCAGAGCTGCACAGCTCGGCACCGAGACCCCACGTTGTGTGAGCAGAGCCGGGGGAGACCCCATCCCTGTGTCCCAGGGATGCTCCCTGCCCAGCCCGCTCTGTCTGCCGCCACCAGCTGCACTTTGTAGGAAACACAAGGAGAAAACAACCCCAGCCTCCTGGGCTCCGTGTCTCCTTACGCTTGTCCTTCCTCCTCTCCGCTGCATGGAGGGTTTGGTTTTTCTGCTCTTCCCTGTGGAAAACGGTTTGCGGGACGTTACCCTGGGCACCTTCATCTTGCTGTACCTGCTGGCACGGGGCAGCTCCTCCAAAACCACCTTCCCCGAGCAGCACGGCTCGGGCTCCAGGCAGCCCAGCAGCACCCAGGGCTCCAGTTTCTGCTGGCAGCGACCAAATGCTAACTGGGACTTGCTGCCGGGGAGGAGAAGAGGTGATGCTATCTCTGCCGTGGCTCTTCACATGATCAATCCTTCCTCCGCAGGGTTTTCAGCCGCGCAATCCGCGAGGTGAACCTGGCAGCGCGCAAGCAGGTGCTTCCCAGCACCTCGGGCCTGAGGTGTGTCACACGCCGTCCTCGCCTGGGTCATCAGAGAGGCTTCCCGTGAAATCTGAGGAACTCCCTGTCTTGCGCACAGCGCGAGTCTCGCACCATCAGACGTGATGCAAACGGGCTGCCTGCCCCACGCGCCTCCACGGCCCCGTGCAGCCCACGCGTGGTGCATCTGTCCATGAGCCACTGTAACCCCGAGCAGGCTGGAGCTCCCTGGCCTTCAAGGCTCTGACGGTGCAAGGATCGATCTCATGCACATTGGAGCCTTGAGTCTGCGTTTTTCCTCTGGACTGAGCGCTGAGGAGGCTGCCCCTCGGTTCAGTTTTGGGCCCCTCACTACAAGAAGGACATTGAGGGGCTGGAACATGGCCAGATAAGGGCAATGAAGCTGGGGAAGGGTCTAGAGCACAAGGAGAAAGGGCTGGAGAACTTCTGAGGAGCAGCTGAGGGACCCGGGGATGTTGAGCCTGGAGCAAAGGAGGCTCAGGGGCGACCTTCACGCTCTCCACAACTCCCTGACAGGAGCTTGGAGCCAGGTGGGGTCGGGCTCTTCTCCCAAGGAACAAGCGACAGAACAAGAGGAACCGGCCTCGAGTTGCCCCAGGGGAGGTTGAGGTTGGACCCGAGGAACAATTTCTTGGTGGGAAGGGCTGTCGCAGGCTGTGCCAGGCTGGGCAGGGCAGTGGTGGCGTCCCCATCCCTGGAGGGGTTTCCAAGCCGTGGAGATGTGGTGCTGAGGGCCAGGGGTTAGTGGTGCCCTGGCAGTGCTGGGGAATGGGTGGACTGGAGGATCTTAAAGATCTCTTCCAACCAAGACGATTCTATGACTCTGTAATCCTACAAAACCGCGCAGCTTTTCCACTTCCTACCCAAGAGCTGCTCGCGTGGTGTCCTGTCTGGCTCCCTGCAGACCTGCACCGGCCGTGCCCCACCGGGGCCCAGGCACCTCCTCGGCGAGTCCATCGCTGGCCGTGGCTCCCAGGCACCGTGCCCAGCGGCGACGGAAACCTCCGACAGCCGAGCCGAAGCCGGGGCTGCGCCGATGCAAGGCCAGGCTGTGACAGATGGATGGGGTGACCTGCTCCCAGCGCAGCGCCGCAGGTTAATGCAGAGCTGTGGCGGGGATTAGAGCTGGCCGAGGCAGGGTCACCTCCTGCCCTGCCACGGGAGCCGTCTGCGCAGGCAGCGGCCACGCGCGGCTGCGCCCGCTACTCGCGGTGGCTGGCTCCAATTAATTTAGGTTCATTAACTCCCTTCTGGGCTTAGCTATATTATCTAGTTCCTATTCAGAGCCCACCCCGTGGCCTTTGCAGCACCAGCTCTGGCAGAGAAGGACCCCGGCAGCAGCGGGACTGTTCTAGTTTAAATGCAAAACACTCGTCTGCCATTTCCAGGAGCAACGGGGACACGGCCGGAGCCGCGCGGCCGGGCGGGGGGGTTGGCATTTCAGTGTTCCCTGCCCGCTCTCTGTTCCTCAGCTCCATGGGGGTGATGGTTTTAAGCTAGAAAAGGGTAGATTTAGGTTCGATGTTAGGAAAAAGTTCTTTACTACGAGAGTGGTGGAACAGTGGAACAGGTTGCCCAGGGAGGTGGTGGAGGCCCCATCCCTGGAGATGTTCAAGGTCAGGCTTGATGGGGCTCTGAGCAACCTGACCTGGTTGGAGATGTCCCTGCTTATTGTAGGGGGGTTGGTCTAGATGACCTTTAGAGGTCCCTTCTGACCCAATACATTCCGTGATTCTATGGGGTCCTCAGGGCTCTTTTGGATGCCCAGCGTCAGATCTGGCGGGTTACTTTTCGCTCTTTGTAGCTGGAAATGTTTAGGACGTGAAGTGTGTTTCCATATGGCTTGTGCTACAACTGCTACTAACGGGGTTAAATTAAGACCAGGTGATATTGAAGCGATGACTCATTTCTGCCGAGTCTCAGGTGTCTGTCTCAAAGCACAGAAGTGTTGGAGCTGGTGGAGATCAGCAGCTGCGCATCTGTGAATCCTCCTCCCCTTGCTCCGGAGCCAAAGTCTGTTCCCATCCTCGGTCCGGAGTGTCCCTCAGGGTGTGTTCAGCTGGCAGAGCAGGACCAGGCAGCGGGGCCGGGGCTGCCCGCGGTACCCGGAGCAGTGACCACAGCGATGCAGCGCTTGGCAGAGGGAGCTTCCACGTGGCTCTTCCACATCCACCCGCTCTGATGCTGCCGGTGTTCATGTGCACGTTCAGAGACAGCGCTGGAAGTCAGGACCAGAGCTTCTTTCTTTTGGAGATGTGGTGCTGAGGGCCACGGGTTAGTGGTGCCCTGGCCGTGCTGGGGGAACGGGCGGACTCTGTGAGCTCAGAGGTCTCTTCCAACCAAAACAATTCAATGATTCGATGATTTATCCTCCCTCCCTCCTCTTGGTCTCGGCTCCAGGATTTCAGCAATACCTTCAAGAACATCCTGAGATGATGCCATCCCCACCTGCCTCCCTGGGGACCATTTCCAGCAGCTCAGCAAGAGAGAGAGGCTCAGCGTTCAGGAGTTATATCATTCTTTATATCATCGTTAAGAGTAGCAGGTATTGATGTACAATGCATCTGTCATCTTATTGTGCTTCCTATGAAAATGTGTGTACATAGTACAGATACCAGAGAGAATTCAACACTTTATACACTTGAAGGCATTCAGAGATCAGGAACAGAAAGAAAAATGGCACAAGAACAAGGCCTAAATGCTACTAGATGGGTATCTACACTGATATGATGCATATAGAGATATATATATATATGTACACATATATATATAGTCATATATATTATATATAAGAAATATAAAATGCAGATGACATAACAGAAACAAACAAAAAAAGCGTCAACAGGTGAGCGTCAAGGTCAAACCCCAGCCCCATCTTTAACAGCTTTCATGGGAAAGAGAAAGAAAGAAAATAAATACATGGAATGCAATGGAACAGGAGGAAAAATCCATAAGAAAATTTATGGATGTGGCCGACCCGTCGTCTTTGGGCGATCGCTGGACACAAAGGACTGACCCCCAGCTCCTAATTTTGGTCAGGAAGCAAATAATAATAATAACAACAATAATAATAATGACAACAATAAAAATAAACCTGCGGTTTAAGAAGGAATAATTACTAAAAAGACTTATTGCAAAAGCTCTTAAAGATAAGTAGCACTTCAGCCCTGGGAGGGCTCTTGCTCGATGTGTGGGGGCTGGGGGAGGCCAATTTCCGCGGACCCTGGAGCCCCTGCCAGGGCTGCCAGGGCAGGGCTCTGCGTGCCGGGGAGGGGGCAGCGGCGGGGGGAGCAGCGGCGGTCCCCGGGCAGGCGCCCCGAAGATGCCCAGGGCTCGCGGTGCCCGGGGGCGGCTGCCAGTGGCGGGTTTCGGGGTGTGGGAGCCTGCGGTCCCATGGACCAGAGCACCCTGTGCCGTGGGGTGTCCCTCAACCTACCAACCCGGGTGGTGTCGGGGCTCCCGCGCCCGCCTGGCCAAGGGGCTGTCCCTCGTGGTGCCGCGGGCTGAGCCGGGCTGGTGGCCGCAGCCGGAATGGGGGTTCTCCTTCTGCCTTTCTCCCCGAGAATGGCCCTTTCTGGGGGCCGCAGGGGGTGGCCTCAGGTTCCCCGGGGACAGGAGGGACTGCGGGGCAAGGCTGGCACCGACCAGGCTGGAGAGACAGGCAAGGGGGACCCCAGCATCGCCCAACCCAGCGGCGCCAAGGGCGGTGGGGTCTTCGGTGCCGAGGTGGCACCGCCGGGGCCGAGTCCCTTCTGGCCGGCCAGCGAGCTCGGTGTCCGGGCACCGCCGTCCCTGGGGCAGCGTGCGAGGAAGACGTTTTTGGAGAGGTGGAAGTGCCCCGTCTTCATGCGTGTGGAGTGGCCAGGAGTGCGCAGGGCAGGGTGGGCCTTGGGCCACCGCGGTCCCAGGGGACAGCGAGGCTCTGCCGGGACTGCCGAACCCGCGGCCGGGCACGCCGTGGGGCTCCTCCATGATCCCTCCTGCCGGGCACGGGGGTCCCAGCAAGCGCTGGCCAAGGGGTTGGAGCAGGATGAGCATGGAGACAACGGACGGACAGATGGACAGGGCTGTGGATGGAGACTCTGCGGCCGAATGGCTGCTTCTTCTTGGCTTCTGGGTTTCTAGTTAAAAAGGCCGAGGGGAGCCGAGGAGAGGAGACGGGACGGGCCCGTGCCCCAGCCCGCTGTGCGTGTCGCTCCCCGCACCGCGAGGATGGCCGGGCTGGAGCGTCCTCGAGTCTCTGAAGGAGCAGGGCAGGCGTGGAGCAGCTGCCGCGGGGGCTGCGCGCCGGGTCCGAGCATCACACGACCCGACCGCCTGCCCCGAAATCCGAGGCCGTCGCTCTTCTCCGTGTCCCACCGTGGCGAGGAGCAAGGTCCCCTAGATGTGTCTCTCCGCTGGCGCTCGCAGGGAGGAGGGCAGCTCTCCGGAGGGCTTTGGTAGCTCAGGTTGTACATCCAGACGTCGGTTAGCAGGTGAAGTCCTCAAAGGTGCCCCGGGCCGGGTGATGAGGTAGGATGTTGGCTGCGTACGTCATGCCTGCCGGGTGGCCCCGTATGCTTTCACAGGGATTCTGTGGGGCAGAAGATGGATGGGACGCTGGGGTCACCGGTTTCACCTGGACCCCCCCAGAGAGCAAGTCCTGTCTCCCCACATCATCTCTGCCTGGTGACTCGGCTCCTTTCCCATTCGCTCCCCAAAACACCGACTGCCCTCCCGCTGGGGCATCCTCTGAGCTGCAGCTCCCCGGAATGCCCGGCACTTACGTGGCGTTTCACGTCGTCCATGCTCAGCGCGACGCCCTTGTCCGTGTTGTTCCTCTTGTGGTTCTTGGGGCACTTGCCCCGCCGGCACAGCCGGTGCTTTATCACCTGCCAGAGAATCGTAGAATGTGTTGGGTCGGAAGGGACCTCTAAAGGTCATCTAGTCCAACCCCCCTACAATAAGCAGGGACATCTCCAACTAGGTCAGGCTGCTCAGAACCTCATCAAGCCTGACCTTGAACATCTCC
>JAVSBS010009068.1:2275-14249 GCA_033124195.1 Coracias cyanogaster | reverse complement strand
GGTCTCTGGAGGAAAGGTCCAGCAGAGACTGGAGCTGTCAGCTGCTGTTTAAAGAAAAGTCCCTAAATACTGCACAGAAATAAATGGATCTGTGTGGAAACCCCGTTACCGCTCGCTGAAATGGTTTCGCTGGCGAATAACGGTGCAAAAGAAGGTTGTGCCTGGACACCGAAGGGCGCCCGGCTGCTCCCGCGCGCCCCTGGGCACCGAGCAGAGCTCCGCGCTCGTGCTCCTGGCTAAAAATGTAGTAGTCGCTCCGCGGCAGCCGAGCAGATATGCAGATTTCAACTCCTTTCTTTTCTCAGTTTCGTCAAATATGTCATAAATAATTGGCTCAATGAAAGGCTAAGTCAATGACAAGTCTGAAGTTTAAAAACCCCAGCTTGTTTTGAGCTCTTTTCAAGTGCCGCCACTCCTCCTTCCTACATCTTTATGAAAGTTAATGATCTGATTAAAGCTAGGTAGAGTATACGGCTGGGAGGGCTTCAGCTCTGTATGAACCACCTGAGAACCTGCTTTTGTTGAAAGTGTTAATTTAAGCCAACACTTTTCGCCTGAACAGACCCGCTGGGGAAGGTTTCTCCCTGATGGCCACAGGGCAGGGATGAGCCTTGGGGTGTCCAAGCAAGTGGTGGAAGGGAGCAGAGGAGGACCTGGGGCACGTTCCTTGTGGAAGCTCTGTAAAAGTTCCCACCAGCCCTGTTGAAAGTTCTCACTGAGCTGAGCTATGAGCTCGAAAGGGGCATTTTTATCTTCATAAACCCGCTGGGCTGGCTGTGAGCGCTGGGTCTGGCTTCCCGGGATCCTCAGGCTCGGCCCAGACCCAGGGCTCCTGCTCCAAAGCTTCTCCCAGTGCCTGTGCGGGGGCTCTCCTTTCACCTTGGACGCACCTGGACAGCAACGGGCTGGAGGATTGAGCAGGAACGCTCTGCCAGGCCCAGGGAGAACCACCACGGAAAGCATCGACGCCACACGCCCATCTGTGAGGTGTCCCACCATGGCCCCTGCGCACCCTCATCAGCACTTGCAGAATTATTGTCTATTTAGGTGTCAATACTAATTGTGCACGATGCCCCATGCTGTGACACGCTAATCTACCAGCTAAGCCAAAACCCACGGTCTGCGCCTCAGCTGTGGAATCGGTTTAGAGTTTTAAAATGTTTGAGTTTTGATGAGAAAGGCCAGCGTTGTCTAACAACAGGTCCAAAACTGGTCAGCTCCACTGCGACAAGGAACATAGCGAACAGTTGGACTTGATGAGCTTAACGGTCTCTTCCGTTTAATATTCCGATTTGTTTAACCAGGAGTAAACGTTTGTCACCCTTACCACGTCCTTGGCGCGGTTCCGCGAGCAGACACGTGCGTTTTGCTGGCTCTTCCACGGTGCCGGCTCAGCGGCGGCTCCGGCAGCCCCGCTGTCCCTCACCGCTCCCAGGTGTTTCCACGGAGAGAGCTGGGCTGTCATTTCCTAAGACATCAACATGCAGAAGAAGCACCAGCGCTGCTGGGAGGTTGCCAGCCCTGACCTGGTGGTGTTGCCAAACACACCATCGTGATGGAACCGTGCCGAGGGAGGGGAGAGCAAACGAAACCCATCGCTGTCCACCCCACATGGCCTCACCAACCCCCCTTTTGTTTTCTGAAATATTACAATGACTTCACAGTGATGACGACAGCAATAACAGCCATGAAGATAACAATTACGGTTCCTAATGCTCTCCTTTCTATTCCTGTGCCAGTTTTTGCCATTATTACCTGGATCTTGTTGTAACGAACACTTCAAAGGCATCGGTGGTGACAATTTCTATGAAGTCCTGCTTGGTGATGGCTGGCACAGAAAGCCTGTCAAGAACCTCCTTCTTTTCTTTCTGCTTTTGAGTTCCATGGGTGCTCGCTGGCGTGGCGGCAGCAGCTGGAACCACAGCGGTGGTGGCTTCTGAAAAAAAAAAAAGACATGTTCTCTCCACCATTTATGTTGAAAGTGCATTTGCGGTGCCGTTGGTGGTGGTGGAGGGACCCCACATCCACCCGGCGAGGCTGGCACAGCTCAACCTTCCCATCCTACCGCCGGCCAAAGCTGCAGCGCACCAGCAGCGGCTCTGGTTATTGATCGTCACCTCGAGCAGTGTGCAAAACTCACACATCTTCCAGTTTTATATTCAGAGGTCGGAAGGTCACTCGAGTGGGTGTTTTTGTAATGACAGAGTGGAAATAAGCCTGGAGATTTTTTCCTGAAGCGAGCAGAGCAGGTCGTGCTGGCATCCGTGCAGGGACATCTGCAGCTTTTCTTAGCGCCTGCCCGTATCCCAGGTTTGGTGTTTGTCTCTCTTGGGGGGAAGGGGGCTTGCTGCTTCTGCCCGGGTGGGTTTGTGCCCCGCGTTCACCAGCAGCTCTCGGTGCCTGCCCATGTGCGCTGTGCTGGTTTCGGTGTTTGCATGTGTTTACCAGCAGCGCTCGGTGTGCGCGGGTATTCCCCCAGGTAGAGGAAACCCCGAACTGATGGATGCCGGGGCTGGCGGAGGGCAGAACACGAGAGGCTCACGCACGTGCTGGAGGCATTTCAGTCTCTCCCGACATTTCCGAGGACGCTGGCTGATGCTGTTCAGTCAAAGCAAGCGTGGCTCCAGGCCTGCCTGGGCTGGAGCGCAGGGTTTCGCCTGTATCCACTGCAGAGCCAAGAAGCCCTCCCTCCTCTCTGGCGCGCCTTCCTTCCGAGGAGTGAGTTTCTCCGACCATCTGTAGAAGATTTAAATGTTTAATTTTGCACGGCTCTGCTTCACAGGATGACAGATGATATGACAGAGAGCAACGAGTCCTAAGAGGATTTATTAGTGCGCCCTACGCTAACCCTCATCCCGCCAGGATAAGGGTGCATAACGGTACACGAGGACAGAGGCAGCTTCATCCTGCTGCCCTCGAACCCGTGGCAGATCTGGTAACAAACGAGGTCTCATGGCCATTGCTAACGGCATACCTCTTGAGAGGCACGTTCATGCAGAAGATCCTTAAACGCCTTTTTTAAAGTATTTCTAAGCTATCACCAGAGCTGCACATAGCTGGGGATGAAGCGCATTGCGCAGGGTCTAGCCCAGCTCTCTCCCTGGGATGCTGCTGGTTGCAGACAGAGCAAGCCACCGGCCAGGCACCCGCTGGGCTCCTTCCTCCTCCTCGGCAGCGCTGCTCCAGGATAATGCATTTATTGGTGATGGATCCCGACAGGATCTGCGTCTCCGTGGATTGTCTGTGGAACACCCAAGCAGAGAGGCTGCGTTTTGCTTCTTCCTCTACCCCTGGCAGTGCTACCTGGGCTGTGACAGCGCGCTTGGCTGAAAGGGAGAGGGCAGAAATCCCTTCCCCGCGCAGCCTCCACCGAGCTCCTCTCGCCAGAGTGCTGTAAATCAGCTCCCCAGGCAGGGTTACCTGGAGGTAACGCACAGGAGCTGCGGCTCCCGCTTAATGGGTTTGTGTGAGGACTCATTAGTCAGAAACGGTAAAATGCCCGGAGGACAGTAAGAGATAGAGAAACGCAGATTATTCTTAGTAAAAACCAGGCGATGGAAGCCCTCCTCACCTTGCATTTTCCTGAACTTACCCTACACCAGGGGCCGGGAGGTGCAGAGTCACCGCTGCCATGCAGGACAGGCCGTGAGGGATGCTTTCAGCCCAGCATCCCAAGGCAACAGCCTCACGCTCTCCCCTTTGCCTGGCTGGGCTCTGGGGGGGCTTTGGCCGCTCTCCCACCCGCGCGGTGCCAGGCTGAGCACCCCGCCTGAAGTCACATCCCATCTCCTTAACGCCACGGTAATAAGCAGTGAGAGGCAATATGGAAAACAAATAGAGTAATTAATGGCCATTTGTGCTGCTGCTTTTATTCACTGACTATTCCAGAAGGAGCAATTTTACAGAAGGCAGCCTCTGCCTTCGCCGAGCCGCTGCATTAGGCACCCGGGATCTTGGGAGGGGAACGAGCCCTGGAGCTCTGGCCTCCCGGAGAACCGTGATGGCTCCTCCTCTGCATCCCTGCAAATTCCTCCAGCTTTCTCCTGAACACCCTTAACAGAGGCACTTCCACCACCTTTGAGAGGAGAAGCACTCAACGCAGTTTATCACCGTCGGGTTCCCCTTTAACTAGCCGACGTGATGATGCGGCTGGGTTTTAATTAGGAAACAAATGGCAATTAAAATTCCCAAAAACATTATTCACCATCAGACATTTGTGTTTGAACAGTCTGACTAGTAAGAATAATGTCCTCTGGGGACAGAGATAAGAACAGAGCTGAAAATCACGCAGCGCCTTGAGTCTCGCATGAGAAAGCGCAGGCACGAGAGGTCCGGGTCCTGCAGTTTGCAATTGCATCACACCACTTCTCTCACCACTGTAACAAAAATAGCTTGCAGACATTTTCCTCTGCACGTTTTCTTAAACTGGCGTGCCACACAGAAACGTCCTGTTGCCATCTCCTTCCTCAGCCTGCGCCTTGCCAGCCTGCCGGTTCCTTATCCAAGCCTCTGTTTCCTCCACGGCTGCCCGAGAGCTGGGCAGATGTGTCCCAGGTGTGCTCCTGGAGTCTCCCGCCATCCTTCAGTCTTTGAAGTGGTCCTGTGGGGGCAATTTCGCAGAGTCTCGTCACCTGTCACCGAGGCGGCGGGTCCAGGAGGCTGCCCTGGGGACAGCAGGAAATCTCGTCCCCTCTGCTCGGTGCGGTGGCTGGGCTCTGGCGTGGCTCAGTCCTCCAGGAGGAAATATGTGTTCCCTGCCAATGGCCTGGAATGGTTGTGACAGCAATTTTTTTTTGTCAAAATGAACTGTGAAGAAATAACGAATCTAATTCAGATGATGGCAACATCACAATGCCGTTCTTCTGGCCCCTCGCTAATTTGATCACCAGCAGCACAGGACATTATCACAGAATCATAGAACGCGTTGGGTTGGAAGGGACCTCCACAGGTCATCTAGTTCCAACCCCCCTACAAGAAGCAGGGATATCTCTAACTAGATCAGGTTGCTCAGAGCCCCATCAAGCCTGACCTTGAATGTCTCCAGGGATGGGACCTGTTCCACTGATCCACCACTCTCATATTAAAGAACTTTTCCCTAATGTCCAACCTTAATCTACCCTTTTCTAGCTCAAAATTCGAACTGGAATAGGACAACCCTGCAGAATGCTACAACTGCACATTGAGCCCTTGCTCTGGATGTTTCACCAACCAGGCACCTCGACCTCACAGCTCAAGCGTTACCTGTTGAAACCTTGGACAATTAATTTCATGAAGTTAATCTGCAGGTCCAAAGCTATGGACACGAGTGATTTCTTCATTTTGGATAACAAAAATATTCCAATCCCAGCACCGGCTGGTGGGCAGCTCAGGGCCAGCGAGAGGTAAGAGGCACGAGCTGAGTTTTCAGCCACCTTTCACTCTACACAGGGATTTAAAAACGAACTTACTATGAAGCATTAATAAGATACTCATCACAATAAGGACACAGCATCTTGCTCAGCCCTTGCTGGAGAGGCTCGTGCAGCCCTCTCCATGAGGTTAGAGGTGCCTGATGAGAGCCAGGAGGACACAGAGGACCCCCCCATCCCTCCACTCAGCCCGTCCTCTGCCCAGCACAGAAGTCACCCATCTTCAAGAACTTATTGATTTCAGAACAGCAGAGTACAGCAAATAAACCCGACGAGGACTGTGACAGTGAACATCTTATAGCCCTCAGAAGCGTCCCCCTCGGGCACAGCGCGGCAGAGCCCATCTCGGCTGGCATTGGGAAGATCTTTCCCTGTACAGACTGATCAGACGAACAGATGTCAAGAGGGAACCATTGAGCATCCGCTGTTCCACAGTCTGGCTCAAACGTAACTTGATAAAGGGAAAAAAAATAAAGAAAGTCGGTAATCAGCTAACTTTGCTATAAACCTTGAGAGACAGAAGGAGAAAAACCGACAACTGCGCAGGTATTGAAATGGCACAAGCCGGCTCCGATTCTGCCCCAGCATCTTACGGATGCGGTGCTAAAACAAACCCCCCCATCTCCAGGGAGGCTTTGCTGCCCGTTGCAGGAGGGCAGCGGGCGACGCGGGCAGCGGGGGCCGCGGCAGACGGCAGCACCCGGGGCGATGCCGGGTGCAGCGGGGGCCGGTTGGCAGCCGAGGGCACGGGGCTCGGGCTGAGATTCCCCCGGAGTGCCAGCGAGGCCGCCTGCGGTGAGCCAGCCCAGCCAGCCTGCTCAAAAACCTTTAGAACACGCTCCTTGGAAACGATCCTCGTTACACGGGAAATGCTTGCTGGTTATTTCTCTTGCCTGGATTTCTGTACTCAAAGTCTATTTGCACACAAATGGGCGTTTGCTGCCCTGGCTGATCATTCACCCGGGTCCAGGATCTGGTCTCCAGGCTGGCTCTGGGCACCTGATGTCACCGCAGATGTCAGCTGGCAGCTGCAAGTGGTGGAAGCTGAAGTCATGGTTCCCCATGGCCAAGCCACCCTCGAACTGGTGCATCCCTGGTGCTGGGGTGGCTCTACCAGGCTCTGACTGAGAGCTAGACACCAACGTCTCACCCAGGATCAGGGTAGGGAGCTCTGGTGCCAGCACACGTGCCTCCAGCACTGCTGCAGTCAGGATGTCGCCCTTCCTCCAGCCTGGCACCTCAGGCTTGGTCCGGGCCGAGCAGAGCCAGGGCGTGCGGCAGCATCGCCCAGCACATGACTCTGGGTGCTGCTGGCCTGGCCCTGCTCAGCCCATGTCTTGCTGGGGGCAGGAGCCTTCTGACCAGCCAAAGGGGATGTCTTCTGCCTGCAGCACCAGCCACCATGTCCACAAATCAAAGAGCCATGGAAGGAGGCTCATGTCGCTTGGCTGCGGATGGAGGAAGCGAGACACCGGGGAAAGCCAGGCTGCCTCAGTGCCTGTGTCTGCAGCGCCTGTGTCCCAGTGCCCCAGCCCTCCTCTCCTCTTACCTGGGCACAGTCTTTAAAAACCAACATGGGAAAAGTCCTCCCTGCGAGGCTGCTCAGGAAGCCAGAAGGGAAATCACGCCGTTCTGCCGGAGCCAGCCGTTGGGCTGTTAATTTTTATACTTGGCTGCATCGCTCTCTATTTCAGTGAGAGAAAACAACTCTCTCTGCAAAACAGAACCAACCTGGTGCTTTCCGTGTGCCAGGACAGCGCAGCGGTGCCGTGGGCCGCTCCTCCACCTCGGCCCCCCTGCTCCGGGGCACCCCGGCACAGGCAATGCCCCCCAGACACACGGGGTGAAGCGGCAGGAATGCGCTGCCAGCTTGGGAACAAAACGGCGTGGAGTTTATTTGCACTTCCATCACATCAAAGAGGCCCTTGTTTTAATTCTTCTCCCTTTAGCCTGGAGGAGAAGAAGGGGAAAGATTGGTTCCTATTAATAGCCTCGCATCCCACAAGATCCGAGCCTTGCGAGAAGCCATGAAAGACTGCGGCATCTGATTCTCTGAATAAATGCGGTAATTTTGGAAGAAGTGTGTGCTCAGCAGCCTTAATTACTGCCTTCTCCAGTTTGGTAGGAGATGACAGTGAGAACTTGGGTGTCGGTAGTGCCCAGGTCCCAGAGGAGCTGCACGGTGCCCTGTGCCACTTCCCAATTTGGCAGCAAACACCCCCAGGACTGGGATGGAGTGAGGGGACGGAGCACCCCAGCAAGCTGATGGGCTGGCAGGGTCGGGGGGCACAGCTCGCTGCAGGGATGCCGAGGGACCGGGCTGGCAGCAGGGCAGGGGCACGCTCAGGAAATCCTCTGTGCCGGGGAAGGAGCCAGCAGGGACCAGGACTGTGCGGTGTGGCACCGGTCCTGCACCCCTGGGGATGGATGAGAAGGCACCAGGGACCTCCCTGCTGCTGGGAAGGGCTGGGGGCAGAGCATCCATTTCAAGAGCATCTGCTGCCCATCTGCAGGCACCTGACACCATCCCACATGAGGATGTTTTGGCTGTGGGATGGTGTGAAGGGGTGTCCCGCTATACCAGCTGTGGGTCAAGCTCAGGGTGCACCATCCAGGGATTAGCAGGAGAGCAGGGAGGGACCTGCCCCCACCCCCCACCCCGCAGCGCACCCCTGGGAACACACAGAATTATGTCAGCTTTCCCTTAAGCAGATTTTCAGGCTCTAGGTGCCAAGTTTAACCCCGACACCAAAGGTATGTGTGGCAGCTGGTGCCTCCGGCAGGCAGTGGTGGCTGCAGCACCGCCCCACGCATGGATGCTGGAGACCAGGTTGCCCTTTGCGTGCCAGGCCTGAGGTCACCAGAGCCACGGGCTGTGACCTCCCCAGGACACTGGCTCTGCCCTCGGGCAGGCACCCCAGTCCGTGGCTGCCTGGCCAGGAGCAAGGCTGTAGGAAAGGTCCACGGGGACAAGGATCCCATGATGGCTGCGGAGCAAAGCTGTGCTCCTGCTGCACTGTGCCCAACAATGAAGCAGAAGGATTTGCAGGATCATAACCCACCCTATCTGTGGTCCCCATATGCCAAACAATTAATCTACCCTCTTGGTGCCCTTGTGAAGCAAACCAGTAAATTATCTTCATTTCACAGCTGAGGAAACGCGGTTCCGGTGAGGCTGCCCTGCCCAGGGGCACACGGGAGCTGGCAGCAGGACTGTCCGTGGAGGGGCTCCACAGGCACGTCCCAGCAGCATCCCAAAGACAGCCTGCCGGGGGGGAAAAGGGACAATTCACAGAGAGATTGGCGTGTTGAAAAAGCACAGTGCATAAAATATCCGTGACCTCAAAAGCATCTATCTTTCTGCTAAAATGCATTCACATGGATTTAGCATCAGCTTTAGCCCAGCTTGACCTGTGGCACTGGCGAAAAGCACCTCTCCTCCAGGACAATGGAGTTGTCCTCAAAAAGACGTGGCCATCACCATGCCCTGCACTAAGAGCGGATCAATCCACAACGGGATGTTGAAAAGACCCTTGCTCTGATTGAACACTAAAAGCAACGAGCTCCTTTCTGCTTGGGTAGGGCAGAGAAGGACCAAACGCCTCCAAACAGCAGAGGAAAACGCGAGCGATTAATTACTGCTGTCGTGTAGGCGCAGGCACCGCAAACCCGGCAAGTGACATCGTGGCGGGCACGCTGCACACAGCGCGTTACAAAGCGCTGAAACCACGCGCCGCGATCACGTACGCTCACATTTCTCACACGTCCAGACCGACATGAGAGAGTCGGGGCTGATTCAGGTGCCAAAAGGCCGCTGCTGTGCGTGGACCTGCTGCGGTCCCCGCGCTGGCATCTCTGCAGCAGCCACCGTGTCCTTCAGACACCGGCTTGGTGCCGAAAGGGACTTCAACGGTTAAAGCGTCCTACTTCCCAGTTCTGCACGGCCTCTGCCTTTGCAGCTCATCTCTGCAGATAATGGACTTTGCCTTCGGACTTAATCTTCTGTAAGTCTCTCTCCCTTAATTGCTTATCATTGGAAACCTCAGAGTGAGCCAGGGCAGACACTTCCCCCCATGTGAGCCAGCCATCCTCTCCCTCCCTGCCTCTGCCAGCGTGCACCCGGAGCATCCAGTACGTCCAATGCACCCAGAGCACCCAGTACATCCACCACACCAAGAGCACCCAGTACATCCAGTGCATCCAGGGCACCAAGCACACCCACAGCACCCAGAACACCCAGGGCACCCAGCACACCCACAGCACCCAGAACACCCAGGGCACCCAGAGAGCCCAGCACATCCAGAGCACCTAGAGCACCCAGAGCATCTAGATCACCCAGAGCATCCAGGGCACCCAGCCCTGCACCCCCTCGCCTCCCCGTGTGGCACAGCGCAGCCAAAGTCGTAGTGGCACAAGCAGCCCTGGCAGAGAGCAGGGGCTGGTTTTCTGTCTGCCTCCCTGAAGATGCTTTTCTCCCGAAATGCCGGGAGGGTTTATAGCTGTGCTTCCCGCAACCGCTGCTGCTGCCTTCGCCCGCGGCCGCTGCGGTGCGGGCAGAGCCGCCCTGACGGCTCAGCAGCTCTCCAGGGGAGCTAAACCGCAGCTCTCCCGCTCAGCCCCCAAACCAAAGGGCTCTGCTTCCCCGCTCCCCGCCTTGCCCCAGCTTCTTTCGCCCCGTGGAAGGGCAGGGGAAGCCGTCAGGAAGGCTGCACGCCCGTGGGCTGGTGTAAATCACAGGCTGGCAGGACCCCAACGGCCCTCATAGCACAAAGGCTGCCTGGGGTCTAATTCGGGGGACAAGCCTCAATCAAGAATTTGATGTTAATGGAGGCTGGTGTGTGCGCTTCAATTAAAAATGCCTCTTACGGCAGCCACGGGCAGCATTTTGTTCTCCTGGCTGTCGAAGGAGCAATCCCGTCCTGCCGAGTGAAGACGTCAGGCGATGGGAAGGTTGCTAAGCGAGCGGTTCCCTCCTTATGATGCACGACTTCATTACTCGGCTCCCTGAAAGGATGTTACTTATAAATGACATTTGCCTCGGAGCATATGAGCATCCCAAAATAGCGTGCGTGCTTCGGTGTTATTTGTATGGTTTGCTGAAGAATGTCCCTATTGTCTGCTGCGTTTGCGGTGCCTGATGGCTGGAAATCGCTGCTCGATGCTGCGTAAAACCCTTCCGTGGTGGGTCGGCTGCAGTGCGGGAGGGACGGGGAGCCCCAAGCCAGCGAAGCCACACTCGGGATCATGGTGATGGGGGGGCCCATGTGCAGGATGGGGCTGCTGGGCTGCCCCTGCGAGCTGGGGGCACGGGTGCAAGGACAATTTCTCTCTTGCTCTGATCATCTTTCTCCGCTTGCTTTGAATTTCTTCTTTCCTAGTGCTTTGCTCAGTGCTCTTCTACAGGCCCAATGGTAGGAGCAGAGGATGCAGCCAGAGGGAAGAGCCTCTCGCCGCTGCACCCCGGGGATGCTCAGAGACATGAGCCTCTCGCCGCTGCACCCCGGGGATGCTCAGAGACACGAGCCTCTCGCCGCTGCACCCCGGGGATGCTCAGAGACATGAGCCTCTCGCCACTGCACCCCGGGGATGCTCAGAGACACGGCTCCATGCAAGAGCCTCCCACTGCTGCTGGACTCTTGACTCTTGCATGATGCCCTGCTTTACCCCAGGGACCGAATCCTGCTCACGCTGCACCTTCCAGCGGGAGCAGAGGCTGCGCAGAGGGGACAGCCACCATTTCATACCCGCCAGGCGCACAGGTAAAGCCAATTCTCACCAGTTACAGCCTCCCACGCAGCCGCGGCCACGCTCCGGGGACCGGGAGGGACCAGCTGAAATTGCCTAAGCTCAGCTCAGCGCAGGCTGCCTCTTGCGATGAACTGAACCGTACAAAGGTATGGCACCAACTCCTGCACATTACATAAGAAACAAGAAGAAAAAGAAAAAAAAGGAAAAAAAACCAAAACAAAAAGGTTATGTCCATCCTGAAGGGAGAAATGTGTTTTTCATTTTTCCCCTGATTTCATAAGAACATCCACGGCAGCTGATCTTTGCAGCGCTAACATAATCCGGTGATATGTTTTAATCCCATTATGTTGCCATGTGCTTGCTCGTAGTCCGCCTGGACTATGAGGAACAGATGTTTCCTAATTGGCACTTGTGCTGCCCAGGAGTTTACATCACTGGAAATAGTTTCTTTGCCTTTCATCTCGACATGGAAAGCGAGACCCCGCGGCCGGCTTCTGCAGCCTCAAATTACAGAATGGCGCTGGCCGCTCCTACCCCCATTACCCACCTCGAGCTGCTCCTTTCCCCGCAAAGGGGCAGCGCTGAGACCAGCTCGGGATGGATGGGTCACGCCGCGTTTGCTGACGGCCACCAACATTTACTTGTTGGCTGCGGTGGGATGAGGCAGCAATCGGGGCTGCCCTGGCCACTCGCCTAGAGGGAAAGATGACATTTTCTTTTTTCAGATGTGTTTCATAGAACCATAGAATCATTTAGGTTGGAAAAGACCTCTAGGATCATCAAGTCCAACCTTCATCCCAGCATCTCCCTGACCACTA
>JAVSBS010009066.1:0-15955 GCA_033124195.1 Coracias cyanogaster | reverse complement strand
GGAGGTTTAGATTGGATTATCAGGAAGAAGTTCTTTACTGAAAGAGTCATTAGCCATTGGAACAGGCTGCTCAGGGCAGTGGTGGAGTCACCATCCCTGGAGGTGTTAAAAAAATGGGTAGATGTGGTGCTTGGAGACATGGTCTACGGGTTAGGGAGATGTTTGGTGAAGGTTGGACTTGTGATCCTAGAGGTCTTTTCCAACCTAAATGATTCTGTGATTCTGTCACACTGATGAGACATTAAGTGTGTGCAAATAGGTGTATTCCAAATTACAGCACTGATGGCTGAGAAACCATTGTTACATCTCTGCTCTTCCCTCTCCCTGCCCAAGAAATAGCAGCAGTGATACTAGAAGTGGCAAGGAGCATTAATGAATTAAACAAATTGTAAAGTTTGACAGTGCTTTGAAGTTCTTCAATGAGTAGCGCTAAATGAAGTACACCTTGGTCGGTGTCTGTAGAAGACGCATAAAGATCTGAAGGCACAGAATTCTTCTGGCTGTGGAGTTTCCAGAAATGGTTCTCTCTGATGGAGGGGACCAGCCACCCCTGAGAAAAGGCACTGGAGACGGAGGGGAATGGATGAGGAAGCTGTGTTCTGCATCCACTCAATAATCCAGAGCTGCTCCCAGCTTTGCCCCTGAGTGTTTTGTGGCCACTGTAGCTCATTGTTTCTTCCAAAAATGGGGTGTAAAAGGAACCCCACTATCCTTGTTGTGGCCTTTGTACTTTTAAATTTAAATATTCCATTTCCCCCTGGAGATTGTAGTGAATCTGTTGCTTTCCCAAGAATATTTATTCTACCTGGAGCCATATTCTGTCCTTAGCTCTGGTCTGGATCTCTTCTAGCCAGTGATTATCTTTCCCATTGAACAGAAAATTTCTTAGGGAGCAGCCAGGAAAGAATCCTTTTGGCCTCTCCAAGAGCGCAGGGCTGGAGCTGCTACTGTAGCTTGTCATACATTACAATACTGTCATCATTGGCTTTTCTCCCATCACCAGGATTTTTGGAGCCAGACAAGGCAGAGCCACTGAGCACTCGGAAACCTCCAGCATCTCTATCAGCGCTTGGCAACAGGTTGCTCTACGGAATGGAGCTCTGCCTCTCTGCTCAATCGAAGCAACACCTGCCCATGGCCTCTGGGCACCAAGGGAGCGTGGATCTTTGCCGTTAGTATCAGATTGCCTCGTATTGAAATCCTCCTCTTTGCTGCTGGGATTTACTGTTCAGCTTCAGTGATTTTTTTCTAATTAACCAGGCTTTTGTTCCTACCTTTCAGAGTCACAAGGAAGCCCTGTTCTGCAAACCAGGAGCGAGTGTAGCTCTGTTTCGCCATTACTTCTGACCACTGAGGGAGACTTGCAGGTCTCCTTCTAGCTGCTGGGAAGTGAGCTGCTGAAAGGCATCTCCTTCTCAGAGTCTTTCACAGAATGACTCCCCTTTGGCATCACAGCCCTGGTCTAGCAAGGCACCAGTGTGGAAACTGAAGCCTTAAAACCTGAACAGGATGAGAAATGTGCAGCTTTTGAAGAATGCTGGAGCCGATGTCATGTTTTAGAGCCAGCTGCTTTTCTTAGAAGAGTGGTGAAAGTAATAATTTAAAAATAAAATCCAGTGCAGTGCTAGCAAAGAGTCACATTCATGGTATTCCTGTGAGTAAATCCCTCAGCACGAATTGGCTTGAGTTCAAGCTCAGAAACACTCCACCAAAATAAAGCCCAGCTGTGAGGCATCCGTAGCACAGATCTGAATGGGAGAGAAGCACACACGGCACTTAGCACATCAGGTGCTGGCAACACAGTGAGTGACCCCCTCCCGTCCTTTCCCCCCAAACTCATGCCCGTAGTTTATTCAGTATTACAGGTCAAACAAGAGCTTTTCAAGGGCCTCTACAGGAGTCACGCAGTGCATGTGGTGAAATTTGATGTATATATCCCCCCATTTTGAAAGTCCCCTCAGGTGCTTATGTGGCTGCTGTTGTTCTGCTGTCCAGTGGGGACTAGGTGCTGCCTTCATACCATTTAGAGCCATTTCTTGTTTGCATCTAATGCTGTTTTAACTCAGAATCTCTAGATGTCTTACGTATCCACTTTTAGGGTCATGTATAGTAAACAAAGAACCAATTTCAGGCTGGCTTTGACCAGGGATGGCCACAGATGCATGCTTATGGGTTAGAGCTACAATGAACTGTATGGGGAGCACTGGATTCATAGTCATTTTATCAGGCAAAAAACCACAGACCTAGCTGTATTCAAATCCTCTTCATCTGCTGCTTCAGTGCTGTGTGCATTTTGAGGTTTCCCTCAGAAACCTCACTCATTTTGCAGAGCCACAACTGGATGTGGGGCATAATCCTTTCCCATTTGTGGATGTGGGGCATAATCCTTGACCCATTTGGGTCATGCAGAATTTTTCCAACAGCTTTAACTGAAAGAAGCCGAGACCTTAAAGTTTCCTCTTGCACTTACTCAGGTCAACGTGAACTTTAGTTAGGATTATGCCAACAAGTGAAACGCTGGATCTCATAATGTTTCTGGAGCTGTTGTGGTGGTTTTACTCACCCTGTAACCCTCACCCATGAATCCAGTCCCACCAGAGTGAACTGAAGCGTGAGTTACTCTGCTAACGGCCTGGTTTGTCCTATGCAAAGTGATCAGCCATCTGTGTCTCATGGCCTGGCCGTAAGGTCTGAGTCGTGCCTGTTAACTCCTGAGGCTTACGCTGCCCAGTGATGTCAGCAGGAGTCTTGCATGAACAAGCAAGCTCTTCTTTCCTCTAATGAAGTGATTTGATTGTTCTGTATAGTGCATTTAAACTGTAAAGGAGTTCTACACGGGCTGCTACGGAAGCTGCACATCTCATTCTAAAGTTTCATGCTAGTTTTATGAGTGAAAGAGTTAGCTAGACCTGAGAAACAGTCAGCAGGTAAAAGCCAGAAGTTAAAGACATCAAGAGGGTGTGTAATGGGCATTAATCAGTCAGATAAAAGACAACACAGCCTAGTGAAGATTCCATGTTTTATTCTTATTAAAAGTTCATTATGAAATTGGCACAACACATAAAAAAAGATCTGTGGTGAATGATACATATTACTGCTATTGCCTGGTTGTTTCGTGCACACCCTCACTTTTTAAAATCGGAAGGTAATGAGTGTAAGATACTTCATTGGCTAACGGTGAAACCAGTGTTACTGCAGCAGAGAGGGGCTGTGCTTTTTGTTGAGTCTACCAAATGGATAATGCAGACAGAAATAGTCCTCTATTCATACTTAAAAATAAATTCGGTTTTAGAGTATGCCCCAGCTGAAAATAACTGGAGAGGGAGAGCTAGAAATACCCCTTTTCTTATGGACCTATTTCCATGAAAGTCAAAGGGATTTTTGCCGTGGATTTTAAAAGCAGCAGGATGTAGTTATTCGTTGACAGACAGATGGAGAGGCCTAGCAACAGAAGCTAGGGAGGACCTGTGGCAAAGTATGAGTTGATTATTTTGATCTTGCACATGTCACTGAATCTCCTTGTTGTAGTCACTGTGTATGTTTCTAACAGCAGTGATTGCTGGGAGGAGCTGGGAGGGTGTATCAAAGCCAGATAAAGCGTTTACAGCTCTTTTTTTTCTCCCCGTTTGGGTTGGCCTTGGTTCTAACCCCACACACTGTTCATTGTAGTGACTTTTACCTGTACACTTTCTGAGCCACGTGAGAAAACTGGAACAATACCCATGATTACAAAAAATCTCACCGGGTCACTAACTGTTCCTAGACTTGTGTAGCTTTTCTTCCTAACTGCCGTGCTTATCTCAGCGAGCATTTAGGGCTGGTCTCAGCCTGGCTCTTGTTCCTCATACTCTTGTATCAGTTCCAGGGGAGCTGGGAGGTTGTTAAGAGCCACCACTCACTGGCTCAGCAGAATTGCGGTCCTGCAGTTTTCTGCATGGAAAGGTCACTGTAACCGGCCTTAGTGCAGAAAGCAGTGCAGTAGATTTCTGTGGGGAGCACTTCTCGTGGGTGGGAGGCAAGATGAGCCACACATCAGATACACCGGGGAAATAAATACCTTAGTGGCATGGCTACTCCTAGATTTTCCTATTATTTATTTGGAAGCCAGTTTTAAAGAAGGCGAGGAAAATGAATTCATCCAAGCCTTCCAAACTTGTAAGCAACACTGGTTTCTTGCTGGTGTTCTGGTGCAGGGTTGCGGAAGGTGGCAGCTGACAACATGGCAAATGCCCATCGCTGGGAGACTGTCAGCAGCTCCACAGCCTGTGCTCTTGGCTTGGCTCTCAATGCCCACAACCTCCCTCTCAGCTCCTGTTCCATCAGGACTGCAGCATATCGTGCTGCCCCAGCCCTACTACCAAGCTCGAGCACGCTGCGGCTACTCCACTCATGTTTCCTCCACAGTGAATTGTTTTAAATTGCGGAAGATACAAATCTTAGTGCTGCTCCCTTACTTGAAAACCACAGGGCTTCAGCCTCACAGCAGGAGAGTGACACGGGTGGAAAGCTGGCACAGCACAATGGTGAATCAGGCGCTCTCTTTGGTTTTCAGGATGTTTACTTAAAACAGCCCTTGAGAAAGATGCTATGCCTCAAGCAGATGTCACATTCAACCGGTTTAGCAATATTACGCCTATTTCTTCTCAAGCTAGGCAAGGAGGGGAGGGAGAATATAATATATGTTAGTGCAAGTTCACAAAGACAACATCTGAATATTTAGTACAAAATGTTCTTCCAAGGTGGGGCAAACATTTCTCATTGTGACACAAAAAGAAGGTATTTTGTAACATTTTTAACAACTGGGCTGTGAAAAAATGTTTATGTGAAATAAGTGTAGACACAGACTACCTCACATGATACTGAAATATTTCAAGGTTCTGAGTAGCAATTAACCTCTTTTTTTTTTTTCCCCATTAAATCAGCTTTATTACAGTCTATTCCAAACATAACTGAATAATTTGGTCATTTGCTTTTTCCTCTTTGGAAAAAGTAAAGCTATGCTGAGTGATTCCACTCCACACGGGTTTTACCCATTCAAGGCTTCTTTCATTTCAGAATTAACTTCCTCATTCAGAGGAAGCCACAGAAATATTCAGCTAATAAATCGTAGCATAAGATTTCAAGTTGGTTCACACACTCACGTAGTCCTTCCCAGAAGCTCACAGACTACTTGTCCCTACTGAAAAACATTTTGAAAACCTGGCCCAATTTGGAAACAGCCTTGTTTCAGCTCTAGTAGGGCTAATACCCAAACTGAAGATCTGAATAATCCCTAAATTGTGCAGCCCAAAAAATTCAGATATAAGTTTTGCAGCACAGTCTCTCATCTTAAACATCTGGATTTGGCTTAAAGTCCAACTGAACTAAAACATTTAAGGCCTCTGATTTTTCTGACTTACACTGCACATGGAAGTGTTCAGCAGTTGCTTCTGAACACAATTGGCCAGTGTAAGCCAAGCATGTGTGGAACAGCCCTTGGTTACATAGACATCATCCTTCTTTCTCCTGCCATAGCCTGGTACTGCCCATGAGCAAGAGAAAAATAAAAAGGCCTCCAAACTGGTGCTAGACAAATAGATGTGGAAGCCTTAACTGTGACTTTCTGCCCTTTCCTGAGCTCTCAGCCAAACCACAACCCATCTGAAGCGGGTTCACAGCCCTTCTTGCCTTGAAGCCTGGCTCAGAAACCACAACAGGGCAGAATTAGGTGGTGGGCGCTGTGGTTGGTGGAGTTATGCAAAGGCAAAACCAGAATCAGGTTCAAAAAAGCATTTTCCCGAGACAGAAAATGACTGGAGCAGGAACAAATGGGAGTGCCCAGCACAGCAGGTGGGAGCAGAGGCAATGAACAGTGCCTCCCAACAGAATGGGAACAGTGTCACTGACAGAGACATCACTGACATGATGGTGCATCAAGTTCATCTTGGCATCCCTGTTGTAGGCACTGTGCTGCGCTCACCTACCAGGAATCCCAAGTGGCTGAAAATTCAAGTCTGCCAAATTGCTTTTTCTGGGCTAAAGGTGTGGAGGGGAAATCTCTACTGGTGTGCTGTCAGGGAGATCCCTTTTGGTCTTGGGCTACTGTAGGGTCATGGTGCTACTTACTCTCTCCAGCTTCCTACTTCTGTCCCGCTGGACTAGCAGGACAGCCTTGGCAATGGCACTGCATCAGCAAACCTGGCTTTACATATCTAATTGGAGGAATCCAAGCTGGAGAAAAATCCAAACACCTCATGTAGAAGCACCTTTCCCTTGGATTTTTATTATCAGCATCATAATTTTTAAGAATATATTTTGTACCGAAACACTGTCAGCTTTCTTTATACAATGGAAAATGACACAGTCATCATGTATCATGTAAAAGAGTAAAAACAGCAAGACAGGAACATTTCATATCAAGATTCAATCTGGAGTACAAATAGAATCTGATGTACAACTTAAAAGCCACATACCAGATAAAAAGATCATCTGGAAAATAACAGGTTGTCTCTTAATTTGGAAAAAGGAGGAAGAGTCAGGGAATGTCCACATTAAGGCTAAAAATTCCATTTTTAACTTCTATTTTGTAGGTGGCAGCCTGATTCTTAACTCGTCTGCAGCAGCAGCAACACCCCCTGGCTTTGCAAAGAGATTTGCACTTGCATGAAGTAAGAATCAGGCTTCTATGCTCAGAGGACTCTGATTGACCTCAACAGGCTTTGGACTGAAGCCACAGTTGGAATTTCAGCTTGCAGTCTAAGGCTTCTTAACTGCAAGCCAAATTAGCGCAAAATGAGGCTTTGCAACCCTAAACTTCAGATACTCCAGTTCTGGTTGCTTTAAACCACAGCTTTATTGCAGGTTTAACATAGTTCCGTTTGTGAGATTCTTCTCTCTCTTTCTCTCTTTTTTTTAAATACTGTGCTACAAAGAGTGTTTTTGTATTCTGTGTCTTAGAAAGTCCCTATATTACATGTTTTCAGAATTGCCTAAATATATGTTTATATCATGATCATAACTACTCAGAAAGACCTGCTACAGTCTATTGTGAGCAGCCAAGGAAAAAAGTGTATTTAGTCCTAAAGAAGTCAAGAAAAGTGGCTGTGTTCATTTATAGTGTAGCGCAATGACTGTGTTTATATAGCTATACCTACTATTTAAAAAGCTACTTGAAAAGTTATTATTCATGTGCAGTAGCTGATTTTCAAGCATTAATAACTTGGCTGTCTAGACAAGTTTTAATTGTCATATCAAAGGCCAAATATGTTCTCAAACAAGTGCAGAACATCTCCCATCTCCCCCGGAAAGAGGCTGGTTCTCCTTCTGAACTAATAGACTGCCAAATTTAACTTTTTCTGAAGGTTATAAAAGCACAGTTGAACCTACAAATTTGCTGTTTAGGTTTTTAAAACAGATTGACTTTAACTCAAACCCATCCTGTGCAGCAAAGTTAGTAAGCCCTGAAAAACAGTTCCTAGTGAATATGCGAAGAGTTACCCCCACCCCCACCAACTACCATGCCCACATTTTCCCAGCGCCTAGAGGGCTCCATTAAAATGTAACTAAATGTTCGATAGGAAACAGGATTTTTCATGAGTTTACCCAAAGAACCTAAGACATTTTGTACATTCAAAATGTTTACACTTTGCTGTTCTTAACCATCAGTAAGATTGTTCATTTTTACTAATAATACATACAATGAGTATAAATAAATAAAACTACCGATAAGCTTTAAAAATTGTATTAACAATACATTGTGCAAAAACTGGTAACGATCTACATTCTATGCAAATACCCTGACTAAAATATACAGGCTGTGTCCTCACACCCTCATTCAGTTTTTGCACAGTCCTTGGGCCAAACCAACGGCTGGGAGCAATCGGCAAAATTCCACTTCAAGCCATGGAGGTCATGCCGATTTACACCAGCAGAAGAACTGGCCCCCAGGCGTGTGCAAAAATCCCATAGAAATCAGTGGGAATTGTGCTTGACTAAGGACTAGACAGTTTGATTGTACCCCGGTGAAGTGAGTGGGAGTTTTGCCATTGATTTCCATGGAACCAGGCTCAGGCCCCAGGTAAGGACGTCAGCACGTGGCCCTATGTTGTGCTACACTACTCCACTTCAGTGCAGAAACAAAATTTGCAACAGAAAAGCTTTGTTTTGTTGTCACTGCCATGCAGTAACTGGTTTAGAGCTCTGTATTTCAGAAATGGCCTTTCTGTGAGATTTGAAACAAGACTGCAAGTCTTTCTGAATCCATTCCAATTTGATTATCCAGCACAGGTGGGCTATTTTGATCCAAGAAAAATGGCTCAATGTCTATTAACCAACAATGTTCTTCATTAGGATAAACAACAGCCCGGTTCATCGGCACAGGAGTGAAGAACTGCATGCGGAAAAGGAACGAGGCAGCCTTCCTACCATAGCTGTGTCCAGAGCCGGCTATCACTTCTCCCAACGGATGATGGCACCTGAGCCGGTTTGGAATCTGCAGTCCTAACAAGCTCAGCCAAGTTTTGTAAGCTGAAGATCTCCATTTATCTTTATTGTGTCAATTGCTGACAGTGTTTCAATACGGTGGTAAAAATCAAAGAGCTGATGTCCGTCCACAAATATTCTAAAACGGGGATGCTCACAAAGTATCTCAACCTGTGAAAAATAAAATGATGAAGGGTGTTGACAGTGTAGCTGGGAAGTTATTTCACAGAACTCAAAGAGCATTCCATTAGCCTTTAAGTAGTGTTGCTGTGGTTACACATTTTGCTACTTATGTGCCAGGTAACAGCCAGGGCTGAGACCAGCCTGCCCCCGTGACACCAGTTACACGATGATGGATCTGCTCTTACTTCACAGGGACGTTAATCCAATCTCACATTGTCGTGGCAGGAAGGACTCTGGAACCCAGTCCCACTGGTATCAGAGGGGGTTTGCCTCTTGGAATAGTGCCAGGAGCAGACTCAAACTGCTAATTACAGCGTGCAGAAGTTGTATCTCCAACCCAAATCTTGCATTCCTTGCTAGAGAACTTTTTTTGCTGCAGAATGAGGGGGTAGTTCCCTCTGCAATGCTTTTCATGCTTCCGTTAATTTACTGGAAGGGAGCAAACACAAGAGGAGGGACAGGTTTGCCGTCCCCTCCCACACATACTCACAGAGCTGCTGCAAAACTGAAAACCCTTCACCATTGTGGCTGCAGACAGCCCAGGACTCCCTGTTGGAGCGGACTCCATACCGGGACTGCAGTGAGGGAAATGTGGTGCAGGATGGCTTGAATTCAGCTAGGCAGTTTGCACCAGGCACAAACAGGCTGAGGGAGGGACACAGCTCATCCCTCCTCCTAGAGCCCTGCAGAAATCCTCTGGAAAAGCAACAAAGCCTGGAGATGAACAGGCTTGGACAGGTTGGGAGATTCCTGATGTTAGGGGTGGCTTGAGAGGGTGCCCTGTAGTTAAGCTTCACTAGAGCTGCCCTGGCAGGAAGCAGGGATAGGAGAGCACAGAACGTGCACTTCTCATGTAGGCCCTCAGAGACCTTCAGGTCCAGACACGCCCAAAAGAAAATCTGCAGGGAAGCCACATGTAAGTCCTGGGTCATTCCAAGAGGCTGGTAGTCTGGAGTGAAGTGCTGCTTCCAGGCACTTGACTCTGCTGCTATTACAGCATATAAAAATGGAACAGCATCAGTGGCAAACTGACAGAGCCAAAGCCCAACTGACTTGGGGCACATTGCAGCAGGAGAAGTGGCAGCACAGTCCAGGAGAGCTTAAGCTTCTGGAGACCTGGCAGTGCACCACGTCACAGGGACACACCCGTGCTGCCGCGTAGCTCCTGGGTCACTGCGGCAGGTGCATCCAGCCTTAGGCCTTGTTATGTAAAAGATATGGTTAGCCTCAACGCTGCCTGCGATCCATCTTTACAGATCACCCTGGGCCACACCAGAACGACAATTGCACTGGATCACAAGTAACTGGGCAAGAACACTTAAGAGTCTAATTTATTCACTGAGATGGGAGACCATCAAATGTACAAAGTCAATTGGGAGCCTAAATTCCATTTATGCATTTGGGAAAAATGGAGGAAAAAAAAAAAAATAACAACTCCCTTTCTACAGTATCTAATGGCAAACATGCAATATTGCTGTCCTCTAACGTCAGCTGTCATTAGAGGGACACCCAGAAAACATGCTCTGGGTAATGTCTGGCTTGTCTGAGGGCCCAGCCACCACCCACTGCAGCATGTAGGATAACCCTCTCTGCCAGAGCAGGACCAAGCCTCCAAGCCCTTTCAAGTGCATTTCCCACATGCACCAAAGGGTGTTGCCAGCTCTGATGTGAGAGTTTGTAGAAGCAAGTAGAGCGCAACCAATTCGCAGCAAACCCAGGCATAAACACCCTCTTGAAGCCCAAGCATCTGGGGAGACAGCGAGCTTTTGGGGTTGGGGGGGATTATCTTGGGGGCAAGAAGGATTAAGAGAGTTTGGCAGCTGGTCAGAGCATTGGCATTTAGCAGAGGGGGCAGCGAGGTTGCATAAGAGGGGTGGGGAGGAGGAGGAAGGTTTTTCTGGGTCAGTTGCATGGAGAAGGCATGTGGCCTTTTTTCCTCAACATTGTGAAGCCGCTGAGAGAGAAGCAGCCCTCTGCAGCTGCATACTTTGTTAGTCCTGATTTGCAAAGACATCTTCACATAACCATAAACACTACAGATGGGAATCTGCTTCTAGGTCAATCCAGTCCATCCCTTGCACCACAGCATTTCCACGTACACCATTTTCCAGTGACTACAGATTTAAATTTCACAGGAGATTTAATCCAGGGTTCAGAAAAGAATACCACTATTGCTTAGCTGTTTAATCTGCTAACACGAAGGGCCACGGTCAAGCCCAGCCTGACATCCCTGGAGACAAAGGATGAACAAGATCCTTATTAGCTGCACTAAACTGCAAACACTATGTCCATTAAAGAAACCATCAAAACATACGGCAGTCCCACAGAGTATTTACATTCTCTAGTAATAACTCGTAATGCAGTAATAACATAGAGGTGCTTTTTAATTTATAGCTATAAAACTAAGCTCAGGAAGTTGTGCTTCATCACACAGCATTACAGCCTCTGACTTGTCGTAGCACCCCAGTGAGGTGTTCGCAGCCCCATCTGAACTGCCTGCAGCGGCACGCGGCAGCGGGATCTCCACACAACTTCTGATCAATACAAACAATCCAGCAACCGGTGTCTCAACCGGAGAAGTGCGCGCTACACTGTGATTTTGCAAGAGGCTCATCAGGTTCTGCTGCGACTCTGATCATATTACACTTTATCAGATACGGCACATGCCGCTGTCATCCTGGTACTCACCCGAAAAGGCTGGTCCGGTATAAACGGAAAGTAAGGAATAGACGATTGCTCTTCCCCCCATTCTCCGGCTACGCAAGAGTTTCTGACAAACTGTCTGTCTGTAAACACAGCTTTCAGTTCAATAGCTACATCCGCAGGCGGATCTTCTGACTCCCCACAAGTCAGACTGATGCCAAAGCTGCAACACAAATAGCACAGTTCTCATTCAGCCAGAAAACAAGGAAATAAGTCCCAAATGCCACCAGTCTCATTTCTCAGCTTATTAAAGCCATTGGCGGTATAGCGGCACAGGGAGGGTAACAGCTCAGCTCATTCAGAGAACGCTCCGAAAGCTCAGCAGGGACAAAAACATGGTTATAGCATATAAATATGTGTGCATGTGCATTGTGCATATATGTGTATATATATATATGCTTTATATGCTCCTTTACTCCCAAGTGAAACGCTGGGAAATAGGATCCCTTAAAGAAATGCCCCCTCTATGGGTCAAAGGAGAAATCAGCACGCTATATTTAAAATGATAAAAATAATCCGTCTCCAGAAAGGAGGGATCCGTGTGTACGTGTGTGTGTGTGTGGCCTCCCCCCCTCGCCCCCTGCCCGGGTGTTACCTCTCGGGGTTGAGGTCCACTATGCCCATAACTAAGATCTTCTTTCCCGGCCTCATTCCTCCTTTGATGTGCCCACAGAAGGGGACGATCTGGAAAGGACAGGGGGGAGGATGGCGAGGGTCACTCCGCAGCAGCAGCGGCCGCCGTTGTGCAGCCGGTGGAGGGGAAGGGGTTAAAAAAAAAAAAAGGCAAACCAAAAACCGCCCCAAAACCCCAAATAAAAGTGATTTACCAGGCGAGGGAAGTACACATCAGCTTGCACCGGGGATCCCAGGGAGTTGTTTAAATGCCCGTCCTCTATTTTCTGCAGGTAAAAAGCAGAGCGCTGAGGCCGGGGCAGGAGAAGCCCCCACCCGGCCCCGCTCCGCAGGTGCCTGCCGTGCGGAGCCTGTCCTGCCCGCCCACCCCCAGCAAAGCCCGGTCCCCGTCCCGGAGCCCCGGGGAGGGGGCAAAGCGGCACTCACCAGCGCGTCCCGCTCGGCCACGGTCCCCGCCATCTTGTGAAAGCGGCGGCGGCGCAGGGGACGGGGCGGAGGGGACCGACGGGGGCGGGGGCGAGGGAGGGGGGGGGGGCTGTGTGGCAGCCCCGGCGGCTGAGGGGCAGCGGCAGAGCCGGAGCGGAGCCGGTGCAGAAGTAGGAAGGCAAGGAGGAGGAGTAGGAAGAGGAGGAGGAGGAGGGGAGGTGGCCGGCTCTGCCTCACCCGGCGGGGAGCCCAGCCCCTGGCCCGGGGGGAGCTGGGCAGGGCGGGGGCTGGTGCCGCCGCTTCCTCCGCTCCGCAGCCTGCCCTGCGGCGGGGACGGCTGGAAGGGCCGCAGGACTCGGCTCCGAGCGGGGAGACCCCGGCCCCGAGCGGGGAGACCCCGGCGCGGCGGGTCCTGGTCTGAGGGGACGCGGCGGGGAGCCCGGGGTAGGCCCTGGTAAGGCCCGGCCGGCCTCCGGGCTGGCGGGGCCCGGCGACCCCTCCCCTGGGCCCTGCAGGTGAGGAGCTCTGGGAGAGGAGCCACCACAGCCCCACGCCCCGTGTTTCAGGGAGCACCTTTATTTCTGAGCTTGGACACGGCGGCAGAGGCTGAGCCCAGCTTCGCGGGCAACCGCTTCTCCAGAGATGGAGAGATGGCTCAGCCCCCCGAGTGCACCGGCCGCCCCACGCCCCTCCACGCAGGCATGTCCTGCCCCATGGCTGGACCCTCGAGGGCGTGGAGTGTGTTGGTGGGACACTCGTGGTGGCATGTCCAGTGGGCAGCTGCTGAGCCTGCCGCTGGGCGAGTTGCAGCCTCTCGGCCAAGCCCGGCAGCAGCTCCTTTGAAATCCTCCCTGCCGGCCTCCTAATGAGACGCGTAATTGCATAAGTCGGTCGGCTCTCGATGGCTCGTTACAGAGCGGGAGCTCCTATTTACGTGCCGTGTCCCTAGTTATGCAACGTGGCGGTGTCTGCGGGTGTCCTGCTCTGCTGAGAGCACGGCGACGCTCCGACCAAGGCCACCAGCCCTGTTCGCGGCTGCTGTGCAATGCCAGGAATCCCTCGCCTTTACCACAGCGGGAGTGACTTGTCGCGGCAAGCATGTTGTAATGATCCTATTGATGAGTTTAGGGTCCTGAGGGGGGTGGAATTGAGGAAGGATTCCTTCTGACTTCCTTACCACTGCGATTTGGCGGCATGAGCATCTCTTTAGCAAGGTGACACAGCACCTCGGCTTGGCCTGCTTTCTGCAGGACCTCACGTGGGTCGCTTGGCTTTGCCTCTTACCTGTGCGTTGGGCTGAGCTGGTGAATGACGCTGTCCTTCCTCCTCTGAGGTGCTGTGAGGGTTAATTGCTCAACGTTGAGTAAAGTGGAGTGGAAGAAGCTAAGTCACTGCAATATTTAGGGTTTCAGTATGATGGTGCGTGTCCATTGGGAAATGCTTGCAATCAGTAGGTGACGCTATTTGAGAAATCAGGAGCTGCTGAGAGTAAGTAGAGATTGTGCAAGTGCTTAGACGCCTGGTTACTTCTTCAGTAGTGCCCACTAATTTGGGGATATTTTCATCTCTGGATGCCCAGCTGGAGGTGGCTCATAGAAGCTTATGTTTGTGCATACAGCTCTGCTGGAAGTCCCATATGAAGTCATGTCTTCTTCAGTTGTACCAGCACAGTTGGACATGAAGGCAGCAGGCATCCCTGTGGCCCAGGTCTTGGTGTGGGAAAACCACTGGACTGTCTTCTTCATGCCAAAACATTGGATGTCAGCTGTTACCACGTGGAAAAGTACCTTCCTCAAATACTGACCAAATTAATAAACTGTCCAGTAACAGGAAACCATCACACATTAGACACAGCTTGCTTTTGAGTGGCGAGTTGGGTGCATTCACAGGTTCACCACATAGAGGAACTGGAATTAGCTTGATGGTTTTGTCAGCTCCCGTGTGCTGCTCACCTCACCAATGCTAATGCCAGCTGCATTATGCTTTTTTTCTGTTGTCCTAAGACAGAACAGAAATTGCCCTAAGCTTTTTATTTTTATTTAGTGGTATAGTGTTACATGATGCTCAGAGAACTCTTTTCAGAACACCTTGCCTTCTCTGCTGTACAGGGAGCTGCTTTATTGGATAAGATTAAATTTATTGGACATAAAATCAGGCCAGCCAGTTGTTTGTGCCAAAGCATGAATTCTTGTGAGGAGAGAGGTTGTCATTATGTCTTTGTTTGGTAGCTGGTTTTAATTGAACTTTTTCATTTCAAAATAATTAAATAGCAAGACTTGGCCATTTGGCTAGCTGCTTTGCCTTGTGTTTGTCTTTTTTCGGTGTGTTTTCTGAAAACTAGCACAAATGCAGCATTTGTTTCATTGGCTATGGAAAGATTGGCTGGAACAACCTGAAGTGTGAAGTTAAGATGGGGAAAAACATTCATGTGTTTTTAAGGCACTGATGGTCTGTGCCTTTCTGTTCCTGTGCCACGTTCTCCTCTTGCCCCATAACAGCCCAGGAGGACATTGAAAATCCTGTTTACACCACAAATGAGGTGAGGCAGCCAGAGCAGGAACTTTGCCTCTGTGTGCCGCTGTCGTCTACCTGTGTGATGGCTGGTCCTGTGGTTTCTCCTACGGAGGCAGTCTCCAGCAGAAGAAGACTACCTACTTCTGCACTGCCCAGCGGTCTGTGGAGCAGGGTTATGTTTCAGGGCAGCACTGTGCCTCCCACCCACAGAGGCACTTCCTTGAGACCTAGCTTCCCAGCAGGCTTGCCTCTGCAAAGGGCTGCAGGGTGAGTGCTGCATCTAAGCTCCTGCACTTGTTCTGAAAAAGACAGAGGTCTGAGCCAGATCTGCTCCCTTGTTAAATCATCTGCACAAAGTGGGCCCCGTTCAGTTTTTGTACCAGCCTTCTTAACAGGGAAGCTCTTGAGGTTTCATACTTGAGGGCCTGAGCTTGAAGACCTCGTGGTAGTAGCTGAAGCAACATGCTAAATATTTGTGCTCCACTGAAATAACACTAAGGTACAAGTTGCTGAACTTGAGTGGTTGACCAAGTGCAGAAAACCTTGTGGATAGGATGTCTTCCATTTCTGGGTGTGTACAGCCCTTTGCTCAGTGGGAGCCTGGGACTCTTGAAATACTGAGAATTGTATAAAGATTAAAAAGAAGTGACATGGTGTGAACATCGTTTGGGAACAGTTAATGACATGCCCAGCCCAGCCACCAAAGCCATTGCTGAGAACTGGCAAACCCAGAACTTCATAGTAATCCCAACACCTTGTATCTTGCAGCCACTCCCGTTGATGATTTAAAAAGGTGTATCTAATTCTCAGCTGGCCTTCACCGGAAAGGAATGCAGCACGATCGCAATTTTGGTGTGGTATAATTACCCTGCCTTTCTTGCCCCATTACCACTGACATTGCTCTCCTCACGCCTGGCTTTATAGGCTGACTTGTACAACCTCTCTGGTTTGTTTTGCCTTTTTAATGACTTTGGTGAGAAGATGGGAGGTGTTTACTGGTTTCATGGAAGCCTCCTTTGGTTTCTGGGTGGCAAGG
>JAVSBS010009065.1:0-23254 GCA_033124195.1 Coracias cyanogaster | reverse complement strand
GATTGGAGCATACTCTGGTTTCTCTTCAGATCGTATAAATCTTTCGCCTTTTACTAAAGATTTCCGTGGAGAGGAACGAGCACGAGTGTCGATGAATTTTTTGAGGCTCCTTTTCGGAGGAGCTGCCCTTTTACTGTGAGAAAAGTAGATTTCAATGCTATTCCAGCAGTATTCTTCCTTATACTGCAGCTCCACTACCTCTAGTTATCGTTTCTATGCGCCGCTGTCGGCGGCATGTTGATCCGTTCGTTGTCTAGGCCTCGATTTCGGGCCCGCTCCGGTCCGTGCCGGCCGCGGTGCTCCCGCCCTGCCCCCCGCCGCTGGCAGGCCGCGGGGCCGCTCTACACTTCCGCGCAAGCTCCGCCGTCCCAGGGGCTGCCGCGGGCCCACGCCTCCGCCTGGGAGCCGCGGGGCTCCTCCGCGGCACGCCGGGAGCTGTGTGGCGCGGTGCGTGCTGGGAGGTGTCGTTCCCTTGCTGGTGTTTCCCTGTAGGCCCCGCGGCGCGCCGGGAGCTGGAGGCGCGCAGGGCACCCTGGGAGGTGTAGTTCCCCCGCCTGCGTTTCCCGGTAGGCTCCGCGGCACGCCGGCGCGCGGGGTTTAAATCGGCGGCGGTTGCGCGGGCCGGGGTTTCGCTGCCGGGACTGGCCGGGAGGTGACGCCGCCGCCGCCGCTGCTGAGGAGCCGCCCGTTCTCCTGCGCCATGGACTCCGGCCTCTGCCGCCACGTCTGCCCTGGCCTCGTTATTAAAATCCAGCGGAGCAACGGTAATGGGTGGGGAACGGGCCGGGCTGCGGGCCCTATGGCAGCCGCGGGCCCCACCCGACGGCGTGGGGCGGCTGGGCCGCGGCTCAACTCCCTTCTCCTCTAGGCTCCATCCATAAGGCGACAGTGAAGACGGTGAGCATGGAGCGGTCCTCCGTGTCCGTGGAGTGGCCCGAGGATGGTGCCGTCAAGGGCAAGGAGGTGAGTGCGGCCCGCCTGGGCCGCCCCTGCGCCCTCCGGCCGTAGCGCAGGGGTGCGAGCCTCGAGCACGGGCAGGCCCAGCCCCGGGCGGCGCAGGCCCCTCTGGCAGCCAGGGGCTCCCAGGGCGAGCCCAGCCCCAGCCAGAGCTCTGGGCGCGGGGCACGGTGTCTCGCTACCGCTTGTTCCACGCTGCTGCTGCTGCTGATTCAGCTCAGTGCTTGTTTCAACGCTTTGTGTAATTAAAGCAGTGAAATAGATGTGTGAAGGTTAGGGTGTGAAAGCTGCAGCGGAGCAGTACCAACACTGGGCTCTTGACCTTTCAGAGGGAGCGAGCCAGGGCTGGACCTTTCAGGCTATCAGCGGCTGATTTTGAGTGTCCCAGAGTCCAAGTGTTCCCACTCTGACAGCCATCTGGCTCTTGGCTTTTCACGTCTTTCACAATGGCCTTCAGGCTTTCTGTACGACCTACTGTGCCATTTAAGAGGTGCTACGTTAAGGTGGCTGGATTTTATTTCCTCAGTCTCTGCACTGGTGCAGAATAAACGCTTGTGTCCGATGGGAGGGGAGACTGGGGCATTTGAAGGTGATGTGGCTGAAATCTTGATGCTTAGCAAAATCTCCTTTGGTAACTGTGTGAACCTGCTTGTCCTGCTGCTTGCTTTAGGAACATGAAGTTTAGTTTAAGCCTTAAAGTTGCCATTGGCTTGTTCTTTGAAAGTGGGTCTTATGCTGTTTCTATGCACGCTACATTCAGATATGCAAAATGTGCAGATTCAGATATAATTACTGACTGAATTGCATGTATATTATAATACTAAATCTTTATGAAGATGCTTCAAAATCCAGCAATTATACACTTATATATACACTGTGTATATAGATGTATGCTGCCCAACATATGTATTCCTGAGCTCATTTGCTTTCCAGTTAGGTACTTAGATGTTCCATACAAATAACTTTGTCTATTATGTTACAATGTGATATCTCCACATTTTACAGAGGTTCACCTACTTGTTTTTGCCTTTTTTATGTACTCTTATTTAAATAAATAAGTTAATTAACCTAACCCTAACTTAAGAACCTTCTGGAGTGGTGCTTGTGCTGCTTTGTTAGGTGGATCCCCAGTGCAAGCTGCTGTGATACTGGAGTTTTTGTGTACATGTGCTTTCAACCTCTCCTGAGGGGTTAGGTTTGAAAAACTGAAGCGAGAGAGTTGTTGTGTTTTGTTCTGGAGCCTGCCCTTGGCTGCCTGTCCCCGTCACTCCCCCGTCCTGCAGCTGCCCGTGCCAGGCCACTGCCACAGAATGCGATGAAGGCAGGATTATGACCTCACTGGGGGGTCAGGCAGGAGGTGGTAGCTGGCCCCAGGTGAAACCACTTGCAACAGTAAGTGAAAATGCAGGTGAATTGGCTTGTGGTTTAAATGCTGGATCCTTCATTTCCCAAAGTCTCAGCAGCTCTTTGAAGTTTATTTCAGTAGGCACAATCGCACAGTAAACACTTAATGCTCTCCTAGCACAGAAGTCACAGAGCATCTGAGATTTACTAAGATTAGCAGTAAGAGATTAAAGCAGTTGATGCCAAATGTGCTTTGCTCATCTCTTCAGAAGTGCTCTGTAGCACCTGCAGAGCTGTGTGGTGTTTGCTGGGGGGGGCAAATGGCTTAACTAGTGCATTTTGGCTGGCATATTTGGGTATGTGAGACTACTCAATGGCATACGAACCACTGTCTTGCCCATCCAGGCAATTTTAACTCAATGTTTGGCAGGCAGAGAGTCAGGTTAGTTTGCCTGTACTGAAGTCAGGGTTAAAAAAAAAATGCTGTAAGTGGTAGCAGCAATATTCCACTCTAAAAATCCTGGCTTTGCTCTTGTAGATTGACATTGATGATGTGATCACAATAAATCGTGAGTTATTAGAAGAACTACCTGCTGCTGATGTGAAAGAGAACCTTCCTTTGCAAGAGAATGTAATTGTACAGGTAGGTGCTTTAAAGTGATTGAGTCTCTCCTAAGGTACTAAAATGTCAGTAGCATCAGTCTTACAAATACTCAGTCTTAAAGTTTGAGGTCTTTAACTTCTCTTTTCTGTCTTATAGGTAGACTTTGGTCAGAATTTCTTGTTGTATTAATGCTGTCTTGAAGTGCTGGGCTAGGTGTTTGCAGCTTCTTCTGGTTACTTACAGCATTCAGTGTTGTTTTTTTTTTCAGAAACAGAAGCGTAGAACAACCCTTTCAAAAATTCCTGCTCTACGGGAAGGTAAGAAAACATTCTTTTCCCTGCTATATCTCTGTGAAACAGTGGTGGTCTTTCATTGTAGCCATAATATTCTGCTTCGGTGCATCGTAAGACAATTCTAAGGAAATCCTTCAGGCAATGCTAATAAGGAGCATACCATGTCACACCAACATTTTGCAATCCTGAGTGCAGAAACTTTGTGAACAGACTGCTATCCTGTTCCTGTGAGCTGGAGTTTGTTGATGTGTTGCCCTTTTCTGCAGCATTGCAGATAGCATTGATACCGCTTTAAATGTCACCAGGCAGGTTCTGTTGCAGTGAATTTTAAAGCTTTGTATGGAGTTTTGCAAATGCCACAAACAACAAAAGATAAGCGGCAGTTATGAAGATTAAAAGTGTCAAAATAAGAGTGGAAAGGGCAAGATAAAAATAGCGGTGGCAAATGGATGTCTCCTCTTCAAACCGTTTCCCTAGATAATAACCATAGCTTTATCCTTGGAGATGTTTCAGACCAGGTGGCCCCAGTGCCAGCTGGTGTGCCATAGCTCAGTGATTGCATGTCAGTACAATGTCTTGAGCAAAGCCAGAGGAGAGACAGATGTCAGAGAGTGGGAGTGAAAAGGAATTGCTTTTCCGGAGGTGTCCGGAGTTAGAAAACTCCCATGTTTTCTACTTTGTTTTAGCTTAGTAGTTGACTTTGCTGGCTTTTTGAATTGCAAGTGGCAGTGTTGCAGGTCTATTTGTAATACGCTTGTGTGATGCTGAGATTGAATGGTTGCTAACAATTCTCATAAAGTGCATAGTTAGCCATGACTTGTTCATTTCCACGCAGTTGAGCTGTAAGCACAACATGGGCTTGTCTGGGCTCGTGTGTATGCAGTGCAGGGCAGGGAAGCTGGTACCAGGACACAACAGTACAAATCCCCTTGCATTGGAGAGGCAGGAGTAGTCCAAGCAGCTTAAGGTGTCAAAAGTTGTTCTGTACTAGAGCATCCTGATCTTCCTCAAATCCAGAGAATTCTCCATAAATTTTGTGAACTGCTAAGCAAAGTGATGTGGTAAAGTCATGACTGTCTCTAGACAGGGCAGTTAGTGGAGCTGGGTAGCCAGCTGGAAAAATACAGGTGTGTTAATTCAGTCACTGACTGATGGAAAAATGTCCTCACAGAGGTCACAGCTTTCCTGAAGTATAGAATCTAATTGCAAATCTGAAATATCTGTTGCCTTTCCTACTGGCACACTGTTGTCCCTGAAGACCTGCTCAGACTACAAGAGAAAAGCAGTGCTTTTGGTATTCCTCAAATATCTGTTATTATAGCTAGCTAAACCCCATCAGTGTCAATGAGTGTCTGTCCTGGTGCAAAGTGGCTTCAGGGTTTGGTAGTAAACTGGAGGAGATCAGGAGCTGTCTGCCTCCATCTCATTCAGGGAAGTAAGCAGAAGCAGTGTTTTCAGAAGGAATGAAGAAACAGATATTGCCTCGGTCCTCTGAATCAATAAGAATTTTGGAGGATGCCAAATAGCCTCACGTACAAGAATCACTTGAATCAAACCAATTTAGATGCAGCAAATCCTCCAGTTGGTGTGCAGAAGCACTAGCATTTACAGAAAAAGTAATTTTTCTGCTGTTTGTGAAGAGATCAGGTCTGGGCGTGTGTGACAAAAGCAAATGGAATAAAATACCATCTCCAAGTATAATGAAATTGATGCTTTTTGTTCCTGAAATTGCAGCAGTGACAACTAATGTCTCTGCATTTAAGTGGAATATTCCAGGTAGAGCTAACAGATAGGAGTACTGAATTTCATGGGTACAGTTCTAAGGAATTGGATCCAGAATTGAAATTAACCCTTTGAAGCAGATTTGGTGTCCTTTGAAATTATAGTGGTTAATTCTGGAGAAATTCCTGTGATTGCTAGAGGTGAAGGTAGTTCTAGCTTGCATATCACACTTCTATTTTTTCCATATCAGGTTTGCTTTCTTTACAAATCTATAGAGGTGTATGTTCCAACCCCTTCCCAAGGAAGCCTTGTGATGGACTTGGTCTCAGTGAAAGAAATACATTGGCACGTGACAGTGGAGACTGCCTGCAAAAGGGCCTTTTTCAAAGATTACAGTTGTGATTCTATAGAGTCTTTTAGCTGAATTCAGTGTTATCAAGCTCCCGCTCCTGTGCACCATGCATGCTGTGCATGAGTGCTGCGATGGTGGGCATGCTGCTGCTGCTGGCCCCTTGCCAGATTGCAGTGCTACTGTCACCATCAGTTAATTCATACGGCCCTGCAAGTTTGAAGCTTTGGAGGATTTCCCAATTAACAGAATGGGAGGGGTGAGAAGGGACTTCTGGAGACCTAGTCCACCCGCCCTGCCAAAGAAGGTTCACCTAGGGCAGGTTACACAGGAATGTGTCCATGCGAGTTCCCTGACGTGTAACTTCTTCCTAGGTATTAAGGTTCTGGAACTGCCATATTAGTAGTTCCTTAGTGGTATCTGAATGAAATTCACTGGAACTTCAAATCTGGAATGAACAGTGTATTTAATGATTGCTTTTCACCCACCTGCATTGCTTTGTCCTGCACTTTGCCAACGCATCACAGATCTGGAAATGGTCCTTCTAACCACACCTTGTCCCCCGCTGTTCTGCACTTTGTGGGCACTTGATTACTTGCAAAATTCTAAGTGTCTAAGGCATGCTGCTGACCTTGAACTCGTGTTTCCAAAGCTACTCGCCGCTGTTCCAGGATGTCTGTTATCACAGAATCACAGTGCAGCCTTCAGGAAAATGAGATGGGCGTGGATCCCTGCACTTCTGCACAAAACAGAAACAACTCCTCAGTTCCTGGTGAGTGGAGAAAGAACCCAGTAAATTCTCACTGTGAAGTAAGATGCATTGTATGCATTTAATTGGGTAAACTGCAAATCCCGGGGGAATGAGCAACCTCTACTCCTTCATATATAAAACAAGAGATACCTAGAGGTCTGGCACGATGTAAATATCCAGGGCTCCTAGCTGAAGAGAATCTCAAAGGAAGTTGGAAACAATGCTGTTGATTATGTGCTTTATTAGCCAAAGAGCTGAGGTTGTGCATGTGGCTGGATGTGGCATCTACTTAATGGCACGGAGTGGTATTGCCAGGGCTGGAGGGGGAAGAGAAGTGCCTTAATTCTGCTGACAGCGTGCTCTGTAACTATACTGGTAGTAGATTTACCTATACTGGTTGAGTAAAGAACTTGAGCCTACCCGAATTATGAAACTGTAGTTATGTGTCTTTGCCAGACCTACCCTATGAATAGCTGGGGGCGTGCCATGTGTATTAAGTTCTGCAAAGACATTAAAATATGAGGCTTGATACTAAATTTCTTGTCTAGTTGTTGGCCTTGATTTTTAAAGTTGGTGATTGGCAATGATTACAAAAATTATTTGCATGCTTACTGCAGGTTTTAGCTAGTTCTCTCTCCTGATCCACAATCAGAGTTGAGGAATGCCTGCGGTCTGTGAAGATTTTAAAAATACAAAATTATTTTTGATCTTTGGGATGAAATTATTGGTTTTGGTCTGGCTTCTCCCTGCAGCTGGCCGAACCAGGATTAGCAGGCTGAGCTACGCTCCGCAAGCCTCAATGGCAAATGGGAATGGAACTACAGAGGATCACCCGCCTGCTGCTAAAACAAACTCTTCAGTGAGCCCAGGTACCAGGGAGCAGTGGGTAAGAACTGACTCACCAGTTAGCAGTGCGTCACTGGATCACTGCTGCTTTGTTTAGTCCTGAGGCTACAGCTTTGAAAAGGTGGTTTTGGCAGCAAGACTGAATATCTTGAGTATTTTTTGTTACAAATATGTAATTCTGTTATAGCAGTATCACCTCAGAAATGCTGCCTGTAGAGTGGTAGTGTGACTTCCTAGGCAGCTTCTGTGGCAGGTAGATCTGTTTTGGGAAGGAAGTGCTGCAAAATAAATTACAATCCTTCTGAAGGTGATTGTTTTCTGTACAAGTCAGTCTGTCAGCAGCTTGGAAAAGTTCAAATATTTGCACTGTACTTTTAAACCTAATGTGAAAGTTTAATCCAAGGAAATGCTTTTATTTTATCTAGTTCGAAGAAAATCTAACATTGTGAAAGGGATGGAGAAAATGAAAAACAAGAGAGAAGAAAGGAGAGCTCAAAATAATGAAAACAGGACAAAACGTGCACAGGTGGAGTACCCTACAATACCCCAGTAAGGGGAAGTTCTGTAGGACAGTGTATCAACAGCTGAAATGAAAACATTTTTGACAGGCTTTGTTCTTATGAAAGCTGTACATAAGGATGGATTGATTCCAGTTTCAGAAAGTTCTGAATCTTGTGAAATATTTCTAATTGTGTACAACTGATTCCTTAGTATGTTCTGGGGCTTTTCTGCTGTAACAGGTTAATTACCTTCACATCTATGGTTTTTCCATGCAGGAATTTGACAGCAGCTGTCCAAACTGGGAGTTTGCACAGATGATCAAAGAATACAGAGCAACTTTAGACTGCCAGCCAATATCTATAACTGACCCAGTAAGTAAATGCTGCTGCTGCTAACTGCAGCCTGTAGACAGACTTGTTTATTTTGTACTGAAGATTTTAACACATGAGCAATTTTAGTGCATCACTGCACCTCAGAAATTCTCTGAGCATATTGTCATCTTGAGGTACATGGTGGTATATGTGAGGTCACTTACCCCCTTGTTCAGGGCTAAGCTGCCTTGCATTACTTTGCCACTAGTGAAGAGCTTGTACTTTGACAATTGTAATGCAATGATGTTACCACACAAATCAGTATTTTTCAGAGCTTGTAAAAGGCAGAGCCTGTTATATAGTAGCTTAGCTTGTTCTATGTATATGTATAATTTAAAACAGACTATTGCCCTATAACAAGTGTTATTACATGTAAGTCAAATTAATTTTAAAGTAGGTCAAAAGCAGAGGAGCAAAAGTAGAGGTCAAAAACTAGAAAAAACAGGCTTGGTCAATTATATTCAGTAATTATGGAGGTAGCATTGTTTAATACCTGAGAACAAGTGGTCCTTGTCCGGCTAAAGCCTCGTTATGGTCAGTGAAAAATGACAGTATTTAAGTTCCAAAAGCAGGTATGGACTAGCTTAGGACACAAGGTAGTTTGTGTGCCTGCATCCCATGGGGCTGAGAAACACTTGTTTGTGTACACACCACTGCATGACAAAAGAGTTTGTCATCTTCTGCTTTCTGCCTCACCAGTGGAATAGGCACTTTCCGAAACTCGACTGATGTGTAGCTGGGCTGCACAGATAGCTAAATGTAGTACATCTAGAAAGAACTCCTGGTCAGAAAATACCTCTGGGGTAAATTAAAATAATAACTTGCCTGAACTTGACCGTGGTTGCAGTATTGATACCCCAGATCTTGCTGGCAAGCTGGGCAAGGACTAAGCTTTTTACAAATTCTGATACAGAATATTTGGGGCACTAGTAGCATAGCAGCATTTCCACCTGATATGTTGGAGCGTGCAACATAAAGGTCAACTGTTTGTAGTGCTTCTTTTGCACTGAATGGACTAAGACTTACATCCCTGCACGAGTGGGTCTGATCAGCCCCAGAGGCAACTCTGATCAGCATACAGAAAAGCAGATGTGAGGGAGCACTGGATCTTTATCTCTATAATACCAAGTAGGTGTGGGTGTAATTGGGAAATAATTATTACTTGTTTTCTTTTATTTTAGATAGAAGAACATAGAATTTGTGTCTGTGTGAGGAAGCGCCCTCTCAATAAACAAGGTGAGTGGACTGAAAGCGGATCTGTTTTGAAGCAGTTTGACATTGCTTGCTTTTGTTAAAACCAAGGGTGTTTTCTGTCAACAGAACTTCTGAAAAAGGAATGTGATGTGGTTACTGTTCCGAGCAAGTGTGTCCTGCTGGTCCATGAGCCAAAGCAGAAAGTGGATCTAACAAAATACCTTGAAACCCAAGCATTTAGATTTGACTTTTCATTTGATGAATCTTCTTCTAATGAAATGGTGTACAGGTAATGCTTTCTTCTCATTGGGAATGACTTGCAAGGTGAAAGCTTGTAGCTATGGCTAGGTAGCATCCTGGCTTAATGAAACTGCTACCTGAAATAAATATTAAAATTCTTTTTGGAGGAAACCAATGGACTGAAAAGTCTAAAGCTTATTTTTGACATAGCCTTGCTGATTTCTGAAGGATCTGCTTTTATTTGCCCCTTTTTTTTTTTTTTTAGAAAAACTGATGAAGCAGGGTGCAAAATACTTGCCTTAACTGTCTAACCTATTTCTGAATATCCAGGTTCACTGCTAGACCTCTTGTAGAGACCATCTTTGAGGGTGGGAAAGCGACGTGCTTTGCATATGGCCAGACAGGCAGTGGCAAGACACATGTAAGTTTTTTGCAAAGGTCTCCAGTTTTCTAGCTTTAAAGTATTTTAAAGCTCCTTGATGTTGATAATGAATGGAATTGTATAAAGAGTTTGGACCTTGGTTTTATTGTCTTAAACTGTCAGTTTATTGTCTTAAACTGACATTTGGCACTGTTAGTTGTTAATCCTCTTTTTTTGTAGTTTTATATACTACCGGGTTTCCTTTCAGGTTGTAAGGAAAACTGTACTAAAATCCCCCCCATAACTGGCTTTTTAATGACGTGGGATGTCCTGACATGTTGGTGTTAATCATGACTATTCCTTGCCTCCAATAGCTGTTGCTGCCTAACTCCAGTCTGCAAAATGGAGCTATTAGCTTGAGATGAAGACTATTTTCTGTACTGTTTTGAGCTGGAAGGTGTCCCAAAGACTTATATAACAATAAGCCTCCTGTTGCACATAAACATTTAAGTGATCTAGTACAGTTTGTGAAGTGGGTAGATTAGTGTTTACTTTAACTGCTCCTTCTAGTCTACTAGTTGCATTTTCAAGAGACCTGAAGATTTTTTTTCTGCCTCAAAGGTAATGTGCTCTAAATTTTCATCAACTGTGTTGTCTTTTAAACTTTCTTCTTCTGGAAACTAGGGAAGGAAAGTGGGGGAACTCTCTTCCCTAACAGCATGACAGTAAGAGAAGAGAGACATGCTGTCTTGTTCTGCAAGAAGCCTTTACCTCAAACCACAATGATCTGGACTGGAGTAGGCTAGTCTGCCAGTTTGAGGAATCGGGTGCTGTGATTCCAGTGTTGGGGGCGAGTTTTAGTCTATCATTAGTGCTATGTAGTGAGCTGCAGATCTCTCCTAGTAATCCAGAAGGACATCTGGAAGTTTATAGAAGTTTGGACATAGGCTGCCTCATATAAAAGTGGTAGAGCAAGTCAGTGGGATAGCACCAACTGAAAACTTTGCTGGGATTAAAGGTACTTTAGTCAAAGGAGTTAAAGGTATTGTCTGCTCTGGAAGTCTGCTATCACATGTGAGCTTTTGCAAGTAGCAGTGAAAACATCACCCATACATCCTAAAAAACGAGGCTCTGAGGCTGTTTGGTTGTACTGTCAAGGCCATGCATTTCACCTTGAAGGAACTACTGCCTTGGCTCTGCACTGCAGAGCCTTATAGGCATTCAGATGTTGCTTTGCATAGTCCAGATCTTCTTTCTGAACTGATAGGGAAGCAGCAAACTAATTTTATCCTGATTCACACTTTTTTCTAATCATCTGGCTGACATCAGAGCACATATGTATGGTAACTTCTAGTATGTTCATGGGACTGAAATCAGGTAACCTGTGACTTGTTTGTACCACACCTTACCTCTCGCCTCTTCTATTCACAGACTATGGGTGGAGACTTCTCTGGGAGAGCACAGAATGCCTCAAAGGGCATATATGCTTTCGCTTGTAAGTTGATTCTTCTTTAGAAGTGAAAACCAAATTAATGCTTGTTTTTAACTAGCTACATTCTGGTTTTGTATGGTCATTTAAAATGTTTGCAGTAAAAGAAAGCAAGCATTTGTTTTTGCTAAGTAGTGGTGTTTGTTGCAGGTGGTATGATTTTTCTTTTTTGTTTCACAGAATTATTTTCCATCCAGCCTGTAAGTTTCTAGATCCACACTTAATTCAGCAGAAGTTATCTTGCTTTTGAGGCAGAGATGACATTTCCTAGTTTGGCATTTGCTGAGCTGAACCATTTAATTTTGATTCTTCTGCTTTGCTTTTGTCTCAGATCAAGGATGGTTTGGAAATACTTGACTTGAAGGCAACACAACCCTACCTATTTCTGATATAAAGCTTCTTATACAGAAGTACATGAATGTATGTTATGTTTCTTCCTGTGAGTGTTAGTTGCCAAAACCCTAGCATGTACAAAATTATTTCAGAACAGATGCTTAGAAGCCCCTCCTTCATATAACTCCTAGAAAGCACCATGAACCCTGACCTCCTCTACCTTCCCTTTAGAAAGGCATATTGTGCAAACAGTCCATGTAGCAAAGCAGTTGAAACAAAAGCAACTGTTTGGTAGTCTCTGAAAATCAGTTATGACTGGCCCTGAGGAAAAGTCTTTGCTTTTCAGCTCAGTTTCAAAGCATGAAGCCTAATTGTGAAAAGCTGCACTGCATCCAGCCAAAGGGTCAACTAATCTGATATGTCATCTCCAAACAGCAGCAATGCAGGTGCTCAGGGATGCATGTTTTCAATGCTTTCCACAAGAAGGGTTTGAAATGCAAATACATGACTTTCAGGCCTGTCCAAAACAATAGCAGATCCCATTGTTCCCCCAGATCAGTAAGCACTGCTGTCTGCAGGTGACATCAGCAGCAGAAACTTCCATGTCTCCTGTGTTTTCAGGCCTGGATAAGGATGCTGCTGAAACTGTTCTCCAGATGGTAGCACAGCACTAATTATTTCACTAGCATTTGTTTAGGATGACTGTCGTTCAGCTGCTAGACACTGCCTTATGGCTGTGGAACATTTGAAAGCAGGTAAATAGCAACAGAATGTGTTTTAAACTAGTTAACTAAACTTTGGCCTTTCCTCACTAGCACAAGATGTCTTCCTCCTCCTAAACCAGCCTAAGTACAGGAATCAGGACCTGGAAGTTTATGTGACTTTCTTTGAAATATACAATGGAAAGGTAAGACACTTTGGGTTTAGAAATTGACCTGACTTGCTCATTTCATAAGTAGCTGAGTGAAACTTAGTGGTTTCTATATGCTGTATAGCCTATTGTACTTGGTGTGTTTGGAATTGAATTGGAAGGCTATGTTAAAGGTGCTATTTCTATAGACAGCTCAAAATATTTCCAATGACACTTTAGTCAGATTTGCCTCAATCTTGTTGCCTGAATATAGGTGTTTGACCTCTTGAATAAGAAGGCAAAGCTTCGAGTCCTGGAGGATGGCAAGCAGCAGGTTCAGGTTGTTGGCCTACAAGAGAGACAAGTCAGCTCTGCTGAGGATGTCATCCGAATGATTGAGATGGGCAGTGCCTGCAGGTTTGGTACCTTAAAACCAATAAGAGTTATGTCCTGTTGTATCTGTGTGTCTCAAAAAAAAAAGTCTGTAGCTGGTGCTTAGAGACTTAGAGAAGCTTGTAATAGGCAGGCTCTGAGCAGCACCTCTGCCTGAGTACAAGAAGGTGGTTACAGAATAAAGGGCTAGCAGGGATGGGTTTAGCCTGCCTTCCATAGAGAAGGTCAGAGTTCATGGTTCGTATGTCTTCACGTAACTCCAATATGAGAAACTATTCACATGAGGAGATCCTGCCCTGGTGCCACAGCTAAACAGAGCAGTTTAGCTGCTTTCTATAAGTATTAGCTAGTTACAGGAGCACAAGTAGCTTGTAAGGTCAAGGAAGAGCAGCTGGCATCAACCTACAGCTGCAAAAATGCTTTGGCTTAACTGCAGGCCAGATGAGCTGTTCCAGTGGCAACAAAAATGCTGCAAGTTGTTCAGGGATCTTCTCTAAAGAATCCTTGAGAGCAGGTGCCAAGGGCCAGCTGTGGGCTTGGCTCATCATCCTGGCAGAAAGACTGTGACCAGGGCAACTCTTCTGTTGTACTGGTGTCTTCAATCAGGAGCTAAAAATCTGTATTACTAAGTATTATCTGTTTTGGTTAAGTCACAACTGCTATGGAAACATTACTAGACAAATAAGAACTCCTTGGCTTCTGTGTTAGGCTCATTCAGCATTCTGCTCTGCATGCACTTTGGGCTGACAGTTCAGCCAAGAGCTGTTTAACATTTCAGACTCCTGCTTCACTTAGGGACAACCTCTCTCCCTTTCCCTCAGCAGTAGGGATGCAGGTGGGACAGTGAACCTGCCAGCATTCTTAGGAAATCAGTGACAGTGAAGGTCATGGGGAGGCTTACAGTAACTTATAAGATTCTAACGTGTGTCTCGCAGTGATGGGACAGTTGCAAAGCAGAAGTAATGTGCCAAGCCAGCTTGGCTGGAGATGGGGATTTACCATGATTGTAATCTGCTAGCACAGCTAATGCTGTTTAGTGGGGAGCTTGGCTGAGCTTACTGTGTAATAGCAGATGCATTAGGAAAATGTGTGGCCTGCTCTGAGGCAGGGAGATACAGTGCTGAAGGTACCTCTTCCAGCTCTGAAGGCATGTAAGGTATTAGCAGTCAGAGAGGTATTCCTGTGTAGGTTGTCTGAGTTGAGCCAGGCTGGTTAAATAGCCTTAAATCTCTGCAACTGGGATGCAGGTTCATATTTCTCACAGCAGTCCTTCTGTGCTCTTATCAGAGGTAATTCTGTAAGTCATGCAAACGAAGTATTAATGTGTGTGATAAAACCTGGGAGGTTAAACAACTTAACTGAATGGCTGCGGGTCTTGTCTAGCACTGCTGGGACCTGTGACACAGTTCTAATGCTTTTTTTGCATCTTTGCTGTAGGACATCTGGGCAGACTTTTGCAAATGCCAGCTCTTCCCGGTCACATGCCTGCTTCCAAATCATACTACGCCGAAGAGGGAAACTGCTTGGCAAATTTTCCTTGGTGGATCTGGCAGGAAATGAGAGGGGTGCAGACACATGTAGTGCTGATCGGCAGACACGAATGGAAGGTGCAGAAATCAATAAGAGCTTGCTGGCTTTGAAGGTGAGCTATAGCTCAGGGAGCAAATAGTGCTAATCGGTGTCTGGATTCTGTTCAACTCTGGGGTTATCTATTCTGTTTCTTTCCAGCGCAAGGGAAAAGAATGGCCCAAAAGATCCTTGCTTAGTATGTTAACAGCCCTGGAAACAGTGTATGCTTCCATTCAGAATGTTTCCAGGAAAGCAGTGCTGTCTTGTAAGGCCAGATACTGGAGCAGCCATTTCAAGCTTCATTCAAGTTGTCTTTTTTCATGTATGATGAATATACCAGCTGGCCTGTGACAGTTAAATACCTGCAGCATATTTAAAAAGCTATGAAGCACTTACAGAGCAATAGAGATGACCATTCTCCAGCCTTTTGGGTTTACCACCAATTGGTGGTTGATAGCTTGCAGAGCTCTTTGAGAAGAGATGGAGATATTGCATTGACAAGACTTGTCTTTTCTTAGGAATGTATTCGAGCTTTAGGGCAGAACAAATCTCACACTCCTTTCCGGGAGAGCAAGTTGACCCAAGTGCTAAGGGACTCATTCATAGGAACAAACTCAAGGACCTGTATGGTGAGTATGTGCATGGCACACACCCACACTGCTTATGGCTTCTGCAATCTGCCCCAATAGCTGCATGTTCTTCTAGGGTGAGGGGACTTTGAAGTCAGAAAGTTTCAGTTCTCTGCAAATGGTTTCCTTCTCCACTCACCCATGGTAACTGAGATAATAAACTGGAGAGCTATGTCCAGCCCCAGTAGAAGCAGGGCTGCAGATTCTGTGAATCTACAGTAGTCTGGTGTGCTATCAAAGGGCCTTGCTTCCTGTGGAGGGTGGAGCACTGGGTGTACACAAAGCCAGTGGAAAGCTGGCTACAAGACCACTGGCATGTCCCACAAGAGGCTATGAAATCAAATGGACTTGACAGGATGTCTGAACTCTGACCCTTTGCTCTAACATGTCCCAGCTGCATGGTGAGATCTGTAGGACCATTAACATGAGCAAAAGTCAGACGTGGGAGTCATTGAGGTCTTCTGTTCTGTTTGCAGATAGCAATGATTTCTCCAGGCATGAGTTCATGCGAGTACACCTTAAACACGCTGAGATACGCTGACAGGTAATGGCCTTTCTGACCTGGGGATTCTACTCTTGTTGCAGAAGATGTTTTGGCTGGTCTTATTCTGACCTTTGGAATCTCAAGTTCTCTTGCTGTCATTGCTTGTAATGGCAGTTCGGAGATTGGTTGTTAGGAGCAAATTATCTTAGAGCTGTCTTATGAAACTTACCTGGGTGTTCTGTATGAGATGGAAATAGAGATTGTCTCCTTTCCTCAAAGGAGGAGTCTATCACGCTAGACTTCTGCCCTGTTTTTTATAGGGAGTTTTACCTGGTCCTGAATGGCTACCTCCATGCCCTTTACTTCTTGTAGTACTTTGGGTCCCATGTGTTAGGGTGTGCTAAAAATGTGTCCCTGACATGGCCCTACAGATGGCACTTGGAGTTTTTGATGGACCTTGATATGAACTGGTGGGGTATGGTACCTTGGAGGTTTTGGGTGAAACCTGAAGAACTCACATGTCTCTAAGCAGATGGTAGGAGTGTGTTTTGAGTGCCCCATGGTTGACCTTGGGTACCTGCAGGGCAAGGGGCGAGGTAGATTTGCAGAGACTGAGCCCCAGGTTTCTCTTGGGGTCTTGATGATACTTGGAGCCCCTGTGACAGCACAGTGAAATGACTCCTGGTCTCTGCTTTATATGCCTCTACATCTGGTGAGGTGACAAGGAAAAAAAACTGATGTTAACAAGATGACACTTGCAGATTTCAGGCTTGATAGCCTTCCTTCATTTAGTTCACAAGAGGCTGCTTGGTTCCCTCCTGAAAAGCATTGCACTTTCTGGAAGGATGTATGGAAATTCTTGTCATCAGCATTTAGGAACACTGAATCTTGACAGATTACCAGATTTGGTTCTGGATTGAAGTTGTGGAGTGTTTATGGCTTCTGGTGGACAGTCACTCCTGCTCACCTAAAAGTACAGGACAAAATGCAACATCTGACTTTGCCTGCTTCAGTAAGGTTCTAGGGCCCACAGGGGTCTTTGTCAGTATACAAGGTGAGCTCAAGCTATGAGAAAGCAGGTATTAGGCTGAAGCTCACTGGACATATGAGGCTGACACTAGTAACTGGAATGAAATGCTCAGCTGGTGTCTGACATCTGCCTCTAGGACTGTGTCATCAGCCATGACTTTCATCCTTTATTATAGACCTATTCTGGCACAGTGGGTCTCTGGGAAAAATCAACCTTGTTCCTTTTCTTTTTATACTAAATTCTCTTAGTTGGCCATGACAGACCAAGCTGATGTGTGGAAGACAGCTTCTGTGAAAGGCTTTGCTGGCAATCAGCATTGTGTGCTTGAATGTTTCTCTCCAGGAAAGGTCCTAAATTGGGTGTGGAGACAAACATATCTCAGCTTTCCTTCCCACAGTCCTGGTGTTTCTGCCCATGTGAGCTTGGTCTGGGGATGGTTAGTGTGCCACTTAAGTGCAGCCAAATGTTTCTTGCTGGGCACTGACTGATTGCAGTAGCTGCTTTGTGATGCTCTAGCCCAGAAACTGCTCGAAGAAGAGTTTTAGTGACACATCTTCTTGTTGCAGAGTGAAAGAGCTCAGCCCTCATAACGGAGGTGGTGAAACACAGAATCAGATGGAGACTGAGAATGAGGAAGCAGAGACCAGTGGAGAAGGCTTAGTTCTTCAGTACCATGTATGTGTGTGCAGTGGGCTGACCAGATCTCAAAGCTAGGAACAACCTGCTGTTCTTACTTGGGCTATTTCTTGCAGCTCTCCAAGGATGAGGAAGAAGATCTCTCTCCACACATGTTCAACTTGCGTGAGGCTATGACTCAAATCGGTGAATGGGAGGAGAAGGCTGTAGAACAGCTTAGAGAACTGAGACAGGTATGTGGGAGAGGTAAGCCCAGCCCAGGCTGTCTTCTACATACTGACAGCACCTTGCCTTGTCTGAGCCAGGTGCTGCTGGGTGGGCTGCACTGCAAGATGCTGTCAGTGGTGTTACTTTTTCCTCACCACCAACTTTTTTCCTGTGGTTTCCTGCCCCCTGGTTAACCTGGGGCATTGCAGTGCTTGTGACCAGCTGGTCCCCTTCTCCTCCAGCTAGCAACCTCTACTTGCTGCGAATGAGCACTGATGGGTACTGGTCAGTAGAAGTTCAGCTCTGTGTGCCAGATTTGAGGAAACTAGTTGAATTTCCAGAAATTAAATTTCTCATCACTGTTATCCTTGTAAATACAGAGAATGACTGAACTTGACTACTTCTTGGGAATGACGGAGCAACCAGACTATGATCTTGAGACCTTTGTGAGTGGAGCCAAGCACTTTATAAGGAAGCTTCTTGAGCATTCCTCTGATGTCAGAGGTATGTTAGTGCCTGTTTCTGACTAGCATGGTCACCAATGTGTTTTTCAAAACCTGAAAAGTAACACCAGCATACCTGTGGGTGTTTGTGCACCCAGTCCTTCTGCATAGCTTACAGGTTGGATCATTTTCTTCAGCAATCATAGGGACATCTGAAATGTCCTATTGTCTGCACTCAAAAGGAAAATTCTGGCGAGTATGTTCTGCTTGCTTGGCAGTGCCATGTAAAACTGCCTTCCTGTGAGCAAAGCACAATATCACCAAGGACAGATGAGCTGAAGTCTGTTTGGCTAGTTGGTTATAGGTTCCAGTGCCATGTTCAAGGAGTACGCCCACTGTTCGCACTCCAGAACAAGTACAGCTGAAGAACTTTGTGGCACCAGGCATGATTTGATGCTGGCTGAGCAGTTCTTGCCCAGTTCCCTTCACTCTGTGGCCCTTGCAGAGCCCTGCTGAGCTGCTGAGGGGGACAGCTGGGCTGGGATGTTCAGCTTCTGGGTCAGTCACTCTGTCACTGTCTTCCTTTACAGAAACATTGGAAGCCCTGGGGACTGTCATGCAACGGGAGGAGCAAGCCAGCAAGCAGATGCGCCAGCAGAGGCCTTAGCAAATACAGCAAAACCTGGTTCCCAAGCAGTCTTCTGTATGTCTTGCACGTTTGTCAGTGGTTCTCTTGTGTAATGCCGATTTTAAATGTGGCAGAGTTTGGGGGTTATGTGTGCCTGGGGGCAGTGAATGCAGCAGCCCCTCTTTCTTCCTGGCCTGGTATCAGGGTACTCAGCAGAATGCTAGAAACACCCCTGCAAGGCTTGGGGAGGGGGGCCTGAGAGTCTGCTTGATGTCTAGCATCTGGCCCTTTGCTAGTGACAGCGGTGGTATCGAATAGAAGTAGATACACGTGTATTGTTTTCTGGAGTACATATAACCTTGCCAGCTGTGCTTGAAACATTGCAAGTCTGGCTTTTCTAGAAAGAAAATGGACTACATTAACTGTAAAAAAAAGTCAGTATTTTAAGGAAGTTTGATAAATAAATGTTCTTCAATTTAATTATCTTCTATCTCACAAAATATATTTCTTGCTGATTTTTGGTGAAGCTTAACAGCCCCTAAAGACTGGCTACTGTTGTAGAGATAGGCTGGGTTTTTTGGATGAAGTTTCTTTTTAAAGTCCTTATGCTTGTAATGTTTACATAAATCACTCTAAATAAATTATCCTTTAACTTTGAGATCCTGCTGGGTAGAACTTGCCTAGCAAGGGGGGAGCTGATTTAGAGGTACCTATCCTGCACCTGAGCAAAGCTTGGCATGTAGTGGGTGGCTCTTATGACATCAGGTAAGTAGGAAGGGCCCTGTGAGACTCCCTTGTACCACTGGAGTTTACTTGGGCTTTGATGATAGCTCCCCAGGTAGCTCCCCTGCTACACATTTTTTCACAAAGGTTTCTCATGGTTAACATGCCACATAAGAGACATGCTTAGTAGCCCAACAAAATCTGTATTTGAAGGCAGAAGTGCAATGCTGGCCAGTGGGTCAAGTGCACAAAGTGCTGCTATGGCCCTTGTGTGCAACCTGGGTCCAGGTGGCCCTATACAACCTGTCCTCTGGGCAGGAGCAGGCAGAGGGGCAGGGTGGGGAGGACAGATAGGAGGCATGTGCTGCTCCCCTCTTTCCTGTTTGTTCAGCTCACTCCAGGGCTTGTCTGAAAGGACAAAACTTCCCTGTGAGCCCTGGGTCCAGCAAGACAAGATGCAGCTACGCAAACATCAGATTACAAAGGGATCCTTCTACTGCTACTCCCTTATTCCCTAGACCATCACTGTGGTCTACTGCTTCTTGAACTGCCTTCTGCCCCTGAAAGTAAAGACTACAATTTAAGTGACTGTGCCCCCAGCTCTGCACACACCTGTGGGCTGTGTCCTTGCCATGTCTCCAGGGATGTCTGCTATATTGGAGGCCAGCTCTTCAGCCTAGACTGGATCCATTTTTGTGTACCAAGTCTCAGGACTATCCTGGAAAAGGCAGCAAAGGAGTTAGAATCTTAGTGGGACCTGGGTAAGCAGCCAGGGAATAGATACTTCAACTTGGACAGGATCCTTCCCAAAGCTGAGGCATTCTGTGATCAACCGTTTAGGTGCTGGCAGCAGTGTGGGGCTGAGCACTCTAAGGATCTCTGAGCTGTCAGTGCTGACTCTGGATGCTCTGCCTGTACCATATTAAGATGGCACATCCAGAATTAAAGGGCTTTTATACTCTGAGTTTGGACTAAAGCAAGGTAGTCCTGTTCTGCTTCAGAAGTTGCATTATCCAGCCTTGCCCAGTGGTGTCTTGAGGTAAGTACAGATAGCCCTGGGTGCAAGGAATGAAATGTTGCCCCTTGTTTGTTCCACCTTCCCATTGCTTACTAATCTGTCTATCTGCCCCAGGAGCTAGAGTCAGGAGGAACCTGACTGGAGGAGCTCAAGTCACCTCTCACCACATTGGTCCTTCAGCTCACACTTCTGCTGTCATGTTCCCACTGTCACAGAAGGAGCAGGAGTGGGAGATCCCTCCTTGCTCTGTTTTGGGGCTGAGTCAGAGCAATTATCTTCCTGAACACAGACTGAAGGTGAACATTCTCAAAAGCTGGCTTGGTTTATTTCTAGGCTCTATGCAAGGCTTTATCTTGTTAAAAGAAATCCATTGCCTACATCCCTGCCAACAGACAAAGGGTTGCTAATAAACCCTGTAAAGGAGGGATGTTTACCATGAAGTGCTGGAACAGTGGCTGTCCTAGTGCCTTTACACACTCCTCCACAAAGGGAAATGTGTGGACAAAATACTGCAACAGAACAAAGTTGGTGTGTAAGGAGAAGAGAGGTGTGTGGATGATAACCTCTGTCACACATCAGGGAGTCCCCAGGCCACTTCCTTTAGTGCTGGTGCTACTGATGGTACTTCATGAACACACCAAGAGGAACTTGTGGGTCCCTGCTCAACTGTCACCTTGTTCCCCCTCAGCCCTCTAGTGCCAGTTCCCACCTTCTCTGATGAGAAGGGAGAGTGTTTCAGTGAAATGATTGTGCTGCAGTAGCTGCCAGGGAGCTCATCCTGCTCTGCTGTCAGTGCCTACTCAGAGGAAGGGTGCACTGATGCTCTGTGTGTTTACAAACCCTCGTTCACCCTGAGCAGCCTGGTTCTCAGCCATAGCTTGTTCAGCCCTTCCCATCTGACAGCATAGGCCTTCCCTGTGGCTGTGATGCAGGCAGAGTGCTGCTGAGACAGAGCCTAAACTCTACCCAGCCCAGCAGGACAAAATAGCCTGCTTATAATTCTGTGCTAGTGTCTTGCTCAGGCAAATTGTCCTGGTTAGCCCCTTAGCTTGCTCTGTGCTTGCTACCCACAGTGACCCTGGGAGTAGAAGAGGGGTGAGGGCCAACATTGGCTTCCCAGCACCCTGTGTGTGGTGGGAGGCAGGCAGGAGGGGAAACACAGCTCTTTCCTGAAGGAAGCATCACTCCTGCCTTTGTGAATAAGCCTGTGTCTGCTCTGCTCAGGAAAAAACCCACAGTGCAGGGACTCTTTCTGCTCAGGCGTGCTGGAAGCAGACCCCGTGCTTTGATGTCTGCCCCCTAGTACCATCAGGCTCACCTCCAGGGAGATGCTGGCATGTCTCTGGCTTGCCACATGGTCCAGGTTTCCCTCTGCAACCATCAGGACGTGTACTGCTTTCAGCTGAATCAGCTTTCAGCCGTTTCTGCTAACTCCTTGGCTAATATGCTGCAAGGAGATAGGCCATCAGTCCCTACTGCATCTGGGGGAAGACACACACAAGGCATTGAGTCTGGGCTTTTTAATGTGACCCCAATGACAAATGATATGCTCCTACCCAGCCCTAATGGCATCAACAGACAGGAAAGTCTCAAAATAAACAAGAAATGCTTGGATGTGCATGGATTAGCAATCATTCAACATGTGGGCTTGCTGAGAACCTAATGTTTAATGATTCATGGGCGTTTCTTGGTTTGTATGAAAGTCTAGCAAGTTTCTTGTGTGACCATAAAACTCAACCACCTTAATTGGGTGAGCATGTCCCTAGAAGACTCTCCAGTATGTCTCCCTACCCACCAAGGGTTTTCTCTCATCTGCTTTTGCAGGAAAAGTGTTCTGATAGCACTATCTTGTGGACACTGAAGGAAATTCATACTGAATGAACCAATTTTAGCACAAGCAGCTGAATTTCCTTAAGGATTCTGCAGTCAATCATAGGCGGTAGACTCTTCTGTTGGGTGGCTGATGTCTAACAAGGGTGTACCACTGCTTGCTGTGGCTCTCAGCTAAGAGGAGAACACAGCAGTCTTGAGCAATACAGCACCCTGCAGCCCTGTGCTGTGGTAAGACACACACATCACCCAGGACCAGCCATAAAGTGGACAGTGTGACAGCACACAGGGGCAGAGCAGATAGGACTTCACATGTCCCTTTAAACAAAGCCTCAAGCCAACTCAAGTGTCAGCACACTCCATCTCCAAACAGCCTAGTACAGGATTAGGTGGCCAGCCAGAGTGTAGTGCCAGAGGTGAATGGGTGAATGTTCCCCAGGAGGAACATGTCCCAGCCCTTTCCCACCCACAGGATGCCACTTCTCTAAAGCCCCTTTTATGCTCCTGCAGATTTTGTTCCAGAGTTTCTTACCCAATGACTTTAGCAGCAGCTGCCTGCGGAATACAGACCAGCAAAGGCTCCTTCAGGCAAAGCGTGGCTGGATATGAAAGAAGGATATTGTTTTTCAGGAAACATGCCCCAGGGAAACCCTGTGGCTACATATCATATGTAGTGCCCTGTAAGGCTCTGTGCACATGATGCCCACAGCAGCACAGTCCAGAGAGCTTGGGCCTCTCTGTCCTGCTCTGCTGAGTCGGGAGAGGAAACACCTGGGGCTGGAACCGTTCATCATCCTTGCCCAGCAGCCAGCAGATCTCAGCAGGTCTCTGGAGGCCTTGCATGCTAGTGCTACACCAGTGTTGCAGGCAGCCCTTGCTGGAGTGCCCTAAGGGGCAGCCCCCTGCACCTCCTCCCCTATGAGTCAAGACCACTCCTGAGCCCTGCAGAAGGAACCCAGAGAGCCTGGGACAAACGCCCCCGTGGTGGCCCTGGCTATGTACTGGGGGATCCCCCGCGCTTTTACCTTTGGCGGTCTCCTCACAGAAGGTAAACACTTTCTTCCTGGGTGGTGGTAGGAACGCAACCAGACCCTTCAGCAGAGCTGGCCGGACTTTCGTGGGCCATGAGGGCCTTCAGCAGCTGGATGGCTGGAGAAAAGGGGAGGGGAGCTGCTGTTAGCACGGGCACTCGCAATCAGGACATACTCGCACAGAATCACAGCTTTGGATACCGCCTCGGCAGCCGAGCGTTTCACGGGCAGACACCAGTAAGAACCACCGCCCAGCTCACCGCTAACTACACAAACCATTCTATTTTTTCCACAGTAAAAGGGCAGCTCCTCCGAAAAGGAGCCTCAAAAAATTCATCGACACTCGTGCTTGTTCCTCTCCACGGAAATCTTTAGTAAAAGGCGAAAGATTTATACGATCTGAAGAGAAACCAGAGTATGCTCCAATC
>JAVSBS010009064.1:19663-69515 GCA_033124195.1 Coracias cyanogaster | reverse complement strand
TGGAACTGCTCTAAATCCTGTTCTGATGGTTCCTCAGCAAAGCTACTCTTTTGGTAGTGATGTGGTCCAGTGATGTCCATTTCCTAAACTTTTCTGACATCCTTTCTTGAATAATTACTTTCAGTGGACTGCATTCTCATTCAGAGGTTGTATACGTGTAATTTCTCACTAGCTAAAAAATTGTAATTCTTTATTACCTGGAGGCTTGTGGCCAAGTAATACTTTTCTTTTAACTGTACTAATCAATCATTTCTTTTCCCCCTGCACATTTTGTGTAGCTTTATGTTGCTTCTAGCTGGACTTCCTTGGTCTCTGTCTCAAGTGTGATAGCAGGGAGAAGCAAGGTTAGCCGATGAGACCCTCTCCTCCCTGTTTTGCCTACACCTTGCCCCACACTGAAACTGAGCTCCAGGTCTTTTTTTCTGACACACTTCTATCATCATGCTGAAGTCCTCATGTCCCGCAAAGCAAAGGCTCTGTAGGCCCTATGCTCAGCTGATGCGAAGTATCTTACCTCTGTTGTCATCTACGTGGACACAATGTGTTGATCTGCCTAAGACCTATGGAGATCCATGTGTTCTTTTAAAAACAAGGTTCAGATGGAAGTGTTTTCCTCTTGTTATTGCAAAAGTATTTGTGCAAAAATTATCTTAGGTCTTATCCTGCAGGAAGTACTGTGTACTTCAGTAGTAACACTTCAGCAAGTCTCTCCAGACCCCTCAGAAGATGTGGAGAAGTGCAATGAGATATGTGACATATTCAAGGGGCGGTTTGTGGCAGAATCTCCTGAGTTACAATCTTGAGCTTAAAGTGAGAACAACTTTCTCCAGATGGCAGCGTGTTTTCCTGTGACAGAACAAAGATTTCATCCTTTTCCCAAGGTGCACCCTGGGATGTGGGACATTGAGACAGTGGTAGAGACAGTAGGAGCAGAGGACAAGTAGAGGCTAAACCAAATAAATGGATCACTTTGCAGCAGGTCAGTTAGTTGGAGTGGTCTAATATTTACTGAGCTCTGTAGCATCAGTGAAGGGAATGAACAAAGGGCACAAATTATCAACTGGAGAGAGTGTATAGTTCATGAGCAATATTTTTCCCATTAAACTCCTCCCAATATTTGTGCAAAGAAGTTTGGATGTCCTCGAGGTTGTCACAGTGAAATGGTAAAGTGATCTGACGTGGAAATACAGTGCTGAGCAGCAGGGATCAGGAGGGCAAACAAGATGGAGGAACCTGGTCCCGGCCTCATGTTGGGAGTGCTCAGCTTGGGATCTGCTCTCAGCACTGCTCTTGGAGATTCAGATTGGTGTAAAGGGATACGTGCCTGGGGCGTTCTGTGGATTTGACGTACCTGAATTTCAAAATAGTCATGGGTTACATAGCCCAGAGCCATGTATTACTGAGAAAACTGAACAATATAGTTGGTTTTTTTTTTTTCTGAGTTATGCCACATGACTACTTTGTGCCCCACAAATGAGAAAGAAATCCAGAAAGGTTTCACAGAATCATTGTAGATTTTGCAGTACGCTACCCAGTTTCGTATATTGATTCAGATCAGGTGCTAGGAACGGTTTCTGTAAAGAAGAGTGGAGGAGTTGATATGAAGAAGCACAGAGAGCCCAGGTCACTCTCCCCTCTGGTGGAAACAGTCCTTTAGACACCAGGCAGAGGCAGTTACGCTGGGAGCCCAAAGGGGAAACAAACTGCACACGAAAACTGGAGTGTGCCTGTAAGTGGTGTCACTTCTCATGTCTGGGCTAAGCCCTTAACTGTGGCTTCTGTGGCACAATATTAAATTTTCTTTCTCTGGCTTTGACAAGAATAAATATGTTTTGCAATCTTTGCATATAGAATAAGTGGTCTCCCTAGGGAGAGAAAGAGGGAGGATGTAATCTTGAAAAAATAAAAGTGAGACTGGGTGACTCAGGCAGGTTTTTTTTCTGCTGTAAGTCTGCATAAAAATCCAGCGTGACAGTCAGTCCTGTGTAATATGCACAGCCAAACCACTCTCTTATAAATCTAGTAATCCTAGATTAGTTAGTTCTAATTAGCAAATGCTGGTATTGTTGAAGTAGAGATTTTTATAGAGCATTCCTTATTCCTGTTTCAAAGTAAGAGTAATCTGGATAATATAATCTTAAGACTTAGGGACAAAAAAGAAAAATACCTATAATTAACTGCAATATTAACAGATAAACTATGCCTTCACTAGAAGTTTGTCATCCTATCCTCCAGAGAATTTAGGCTCTCTCCGTGTTCACTTCTTTTCAGTCTTAGGCAATTGGGCTGTGCAGCACTAACAGCAAGAGGAGTTTGGCTCCAGTTGCGCAGCTGCACACTAATTGGCTGCAAATCAGAATTAGATGTAATGAGATCAATGAGTTCCCTTCCAGAAAAAATGTCATGAGAGCCATTCTCTTTCTCCAAAAATTGCTGTCATTGAATTTGACTGAAATATTCCCTCCTCCACCATGTATTATGTCCAACCAAACTGCAATTAATAGTATTCCAGTTATATAGCAGATTAGTATTCATTGGTGATGACACAGCATACTCAAGAAACTCTGCCCCCACTTTCATTTTTTCCTATTCTTCCAACGTGATTCACCCTCCTACGTATTTTTTTTTCCCATTGTCTCATGAATAATTTCTCTTTATCTGCATCGAGGAAACGTAATGCTGTATAAAAGCTGGAAACTGCTCCTTTTGTGCTGGAATTACTATTAATAAGACTCTGGTGCTAACAGTTCTCTGACCAAAGCATCCTGATTTTCACCTCGTGAAATGTAACATTCAATTTGTAAAAAATGGAAAAGATACAGATCAGACATGAATAGTTTTTTTATAACTTGAGGAGGATCTCAGATATGCCCTTTCCTTTAGTCCAGCATCAGTAAAAATAGATTCCATGTGCATATCATTTTCAAGGTAAACATCGTTCCTGCTCTGTAGCAATATTGTTGGCCATGTAGTAGAAGCGGTAGCTTTCTCCACAGTTTGGGACATAGAAGGGATGTTCCATGGAACAAGGAGGTGCAGTAGCCTGGGACTGTCACAAGGACAAATTAGTTGACATATGTTCAACAAAGTCTGGCAATGTAGCTGTGGTAAAGGAAAAAAGGAATCGTTTAGATGTGGTGTTGGGGGATATGGTTTAGGGGAGGACTTGTAGAGTAGGGTTGATGGTTGGACTCGATGATCCCAAGAGTCTTTTCCAACCTGAATGATTCTATGATTCTATGAAGCCACTTATGGCTATTTTCACCTCATTTAATGGCAGCTATCTAAAAATCAATCAGTAGTCTCCCTTTGTTGTCAGTGGAGATACACAGACACCTCAGAAAGCAAATAATGCAACCCATGGGTAAGACAACCCTGTGGAGGTGCCTGTTCCTTTCCTTTCAGTGTAAAAAGAGTGCAGACCACTGAGAGTACAGGCACAAAATTCACCAAGAGCAATTCTACTTTGCACTGTGCAAAGCTGAGGAATGTTTATGGGAATGTCTAAACCCTCCGTTTTGAGAGATAAAAGAGCTAATCTGGTAGCCAGCTTGTAAGTGCTGTACCTTTGCTGGACTACCTGAATGAACTTGTGTGCTTCAACATCTCAGAGAGGAGCACTGTCCCCATGACTTTTCCCTTTTAACTAATGTTGATGGGAGAGACGCACAGCTGGGAAGTATACAGAGCTCACAGTACCAAGCTTTTTACACAATAGCCAAAGGCCTAGAGTGATCTAATTTTGATCACATGTATATGCCTTAGACTGAAGGCCTTCACTGATGAGTTGAGGAGGAACATTTAATGATTCAATGTAAAAATGAAGAAATAAATACATTTAGATTTGTGATTCCAAGAATTTCGTACCAAGAGAATGAAGTGGGAGAACAGCCAAGTCAGAAGAGCAAGTCAACAGTTGCCATTCCCCTGTTTCTGCTGCACCCTTGTACTGAGCCATTCCTGCAAGATACTGATCAGCTCCTGTGATACGTTAGTTATCTTAACTGCTGCCACAATTCCTAATACCGCTTATAAATTTTCTTCAGAAAGTGTCAAATTCATGCAAGGTTTGGCCCATCAGTTGTTAGCAGAAGTCAACAGAAAGACTGCTGTTGATCCTTGTGAATCACCAGAGCAAGATTGGCATTTGCCCCAGTTAACTCTGGCTATCTGAAAATAACTGTCAAGTCTGAGCAAGATGTCCAGGCCTATTTTACAGCCAATGGTAAGGGAAAATGACAACATGGGAGATGAAGAATTCATCTCACTTGTCTTACCCCCTGTGTCTTGGAATATAAAGCTATACCCTCCAAAAGCCTTTCCCCACTTGTTTTCCCTATTTGGCAAGTAGGAGAGGGAAGGAGGTGCTACACACCTGTTTTAGACTGTTTTCACTGTCTTGAAGGTAACCATCTTCAAAAACATCTCAATGTTTCCTATCTGGAGGAGAGGACTAATCCAGCAGGGAAAGAGCACTCTTTGAGAAAGGTCAACAATGGCTTGTGGAACCACACCAGTTAGATCAGCACTCAAGAACATACATTGCATGGGTGGGAAAGAGGAGTAGCTCTAGCATGCTTCTCATTCAGGCCCTTTGCAGCAAACAAGCAGTGGTTATGTTACTTTTATAAAGTCCTTGGAAGTAAAACCAAAATTGGATGGCAAAAGGTAACTTCCTTGTTATTGAAAATAAAAACAACAGAAGGGTCATAAATGTAGTAAGATTGGGTTATTAGGAGGGATTAAACTTCTTCATGAACCTTAGATTTTTTTCTGCTTCAGACTTCTCTGGGTTATTGAAACAACTTCAGAAAGGTCAAAGGTTCACCAAGAAACTATGGAGCTGGGGAAGGGCCATCTGCTGCTGGAAGATTCAGATTGTCCTTCCAAAGTACAGCAGCAGGTACTGCAAGCAAAATTACTTTCGTTTATTACTCTGGATAGTTTTCAGAAGAACCCAGGTTATGGGTCCCAGACTGAGTCTGGGATGTATGAAATCACCACAGTGTCAGAATGCTACTTCTGCTACATATTTTATCTTCTCTCTGATATCATCTTAATCCTAGTCTACTGATGTCCTGGCACCATTTCTAATCTTTAGAAATACATTTAAGGCAAATTATATATAGAAAGATTTTTCTAAATCATTTATTTCTGATGGTCAGTGGTTTCTCACCATGAGCAACCACTGCTCCTGCTTGGGAGGAGGTAGCCCATTTTTTCCTTGAAAACCATTTTGTGCACTACTTTTACTATCTGTTTCAACTTTTTACATCATGTGTCTCTTCTGGGGAATCTGAATATCTCAGTTGTATATTAGCACTGGTGACACTGCAACATTTTATTGCAAAATGTTATAATAGGTGAAACAATTATTTTCACATTAAATGGTCTCTTCCTTTGGGATAATGAACTCATTTGGAGACCAAAAGATTTTTAACTTATCTCTCCATCCATCCATCCATCCCTGCACACTTTAAAGAGCTGTTGTAAAGCAACTGCAGAGTTAACCTTTAGAACTTGCCCTGGATGGAGGTGCTGGCAAATGACATTAACTCCAGTGAGGGTACAAACGTAAATGGAGTGCCTGATTGGTGATCTGGAAAAAGAAGGAGCAAGACCAATGTGGCAGTTTAAACATATTAGTCTAATATCTATTAAAAAAGGTAGACAAATTAATCTAGTAAAATCTGTTGTTTGCTAATTGCTGAAGCAATCTTAGAACATTTCACTGTAATCTTTGAGAAGCTATGGAGGGTAGCTAAGTACTGGAGAAAGGCAAACATTGTCTTTAATAATAGCTATTTGCATGAAGAAGTCCAGCAACAAACTGAAATATTTTCATAATTTTAGTCACCTTTTTCATAAGGAAGTAATACAAATTTGCAGGTGGCATGTGCCCAGGAATGACTGTAGGCACTGTTGGGAACAAGGTTAGATTTCCCACGTCTTTTCATTAGAAAAATGGTCTGAAATCAATGGGATGAATTTGAATTAAAAAGAGAATGTTCAGAAGTACATGGACAAATAGGAAGTAAAATGCATAGAAAAGATTTGGAAAGTAGTGGAGCCCTAAGCCAGAAGAAAAGGTTCTAGGGGCAGCACGAGATGAGTTAATGTGTGTAGCAGAGGTGACCATTTTGGAGAGAAGACACGTGCTTTCCTTGGACACCACATACATGGTCTGCAACAGATCAGTCTTTTCTTTTTCTTAATCTCATCTTTATCCAGGTTGGTTTGGCCTCAGAGAGTGTGGTCTAGTTTAATGAAATGATCGGCAGAACAGCAGATCTTGAGACTCCAAGGGGGTTCCTGGGGCCAGGAGACACATGGGCAGCAGAAGAGCATGTGCCAGAGCTGGCAGCTCTCACGAGAGCGGTGGGCGAGGTGCAGGCAGAGCCACAGCGACTTCCTCCCCCACACTAACAGGCTCCCTGAGGGAGCGAAGGGATTGAAGTCAGGCACAGAGGCCATCGCGCAGCAGTCCCAGTGGTTAATCACACAGGCAGGACCAGCCATGGTTGCCACTCGGGCAAAAGCTGTTGTCAGGAGAAATGCGGTGACCCAGGTGGAGGTGCTGCGTAAACACACCGGTGTCCAGGCTCTCGTCTGGATTCCATGATTGCAAAGTTTAACATCTTTGTTGGTGACATGGACAGTGAGGTTGAGTGCACCCTCAGTAAGTTTGCAGATGACACCAAGCTGTATGGTGTGGTCAACATGCTGGAGGGAAGGGATGCCATCCAGAGAGACCCGGACAGGCTTGAGAGTTCAGCCCATGCCAACCTCATGAAGTTCAACATGGCCAAGTGCAAAGTACTGCACATGGGTCAGGGCAATCACAAGCTCAAATACAGTCTGGGTGGAGTATGAATTGAGAGCAGTCCCGAGGAGAAAAACTTGCGAGTGCTTTTTTCATCAAAAAACTCAACATGAACCAAAAATGTGTGAGTGAAGCCCAGAAAGCCAACTATATCCTGGGCTGCATCAAAAGAAACGTGGCCAGTAGGTCAGGGGAGGTGATTCTGCCCCTCTACTCAACTCTTGTGAGACCCCACCTGGAGTATTGTGTCCAGCTCTGGTGTCCCCAACACAAGAAGGACATGGACCTGTTGGAACAGATCCAGAGGAGGGCTACAAAGATAATCAGAGGGCTGGAACACCTCTCCTATGAAGACAGGCTGAGAGAATTGGTGTTGTTCAGCCTGGAGAAGAGAAGAGTCTGGGGAGACTTCATTGTGGCCTTCCAGTATCTGAAGGGGGCCTACAGGAAAGCTGGGGAGGGGCTTTTTACAAGGGCATGTAGTGATAGGGTAAGGGGTAACGAGTTCAAACTGGAACAGAGTAGATTTAGATTAGAAATTAGGAAGAAATTCTTCGCTGTGACATACTAGAACAGGTTGTCCAGGGAAGTTGTGGATGCTCCATCACTGGACATGTTCAAGACCAGGTTGGATGGGGCCTTGCACAACCTGGTCTAGTGGAAGGTGTCTCTGCCCGTGGCAGGGGGGTTAAAACTTGATGACAAGTTTAACAAGTTGAAAACTTCGCTTTCAACCCAAACCATTCTATGATTATATGTTTCTGTGATTCTGTATGATTCTATAATTGCTCAGATGGGTAGTGAGATGAAGGGTGTTGAAAATCAGATGGGAGATTTATGAACAAGCCTTCCCCTTGCCAGATGCCTGTCCTGTTTCTGGACAGTTGAATGAAATGAAGGACATTCTCCTTGAGGGTTGTGGATGAGCGTAGGTTGGCATAGTTGGATATGTGTGCTTGGAGAAGGCCAACAGGAAAGGGTTCCCCTGGGTAAGAGTGCTAAACAGTCTGTCTGATCTTGGTTGGGAGCTTGGGCTTACACAAACTGAGGATTCTCAGATTTATCTTGGGTTTTGCATGTGCACACACTGAAAATGAGCTGAAGGAGGCTGTAGCCAGCAGCAGGGGAAGGCATTTGCTGAGAGAGGGTTTTCTCAGATGTTCAGTGCTGGATGCAGGCACTTCAGAGCTTTTCTGTATCAGGCTCCAAGTATGTAAATGCACAAATGATATTAAGGCTCTTGATCCTCTTTAGGAATGAGCTAAAAGGCATCTTGAAATATTATTTTGACACTTTAGAAAATACTTGAGCCCATATTTAACAGATATCCAGCTGCAGGAAACGTCTGGTGTTCTCTGTTCTTATTACATTGGAGCAAAGGCCCCAGCTTAGGGCTGTGTTTTATGGCGTCCAGTGCAGCTTGATGCTTTGAGAGTGTTGAGCTGGCACCAGGTGAGCTCCCATAGTTTCACGGCAAAGCACAGCATATGCATTTATCCCAGGAGCAGCAGAGCTCTGCTGACGTGTTTGCACACCTTTCTGAAATTAGCTCGAGGATCTTCTACAGTGCACACGGTGGAGGGCTCCCCAAAGTCTCCACATCCAAGTTCCTAGCTTTAATTAGCCAGAAAAGATCTTGTCCTGCATTCTGTACTGCACACAGAAAACTAGTAATTGTTTTTAACCTCACTGGAGATGAAACATAATTCCTAGTTTTACCTAGTCTTGCAGCTGGTTTGCAAGCAGTAGATACGAGGTAAGGAACAATTAGAATGCCAGGTGGACCTTTATTAGTTGTGTTTAGGGCTCACATACAAGATTCTGAAGATTACAAAGCTATTTTTGGAGCTGGTTCTTGAGTTGGATCTCTTCTCATTGAGCAGAAGACTAAAAAAGGTGGATTTGATTTCTAAAAGCTTTGAGTGGCTGGGCTGAGCTTTATCACAAAAATAATTGAGGGAAGTGTGTACATGAGCCAGGAAATAAAAGTTAAGTGATAGAAGTGATGAGGGATGATAATTTATTTTCCCTTAGAGGTGTGTAGTTTTCAGAACGGTTTTTCCTTTACATGGGAAATAGTCTGAGTGTAAGGGATTTTCTGCTGTAAGTGCCTGTGTTTATCTATTCCACCGCTTAGAAATATAATAAGTATTAAGACATTTAATAGGTGTTTTTTCAGAGGAAGAAGGAATTGTTTTCAATTCCAAAGTTTTTGGAATGTATGAGTTTAAGAAGTGTATCAAAAAGATGGATTGTTGATAAAAACCAATAAATAATGATATTACATAAAAGCAATAAGAAAAAGGGCACAGAAAACATGATGACAATGAAGATAAGACTCTGAAAAAGGCAGAGGGAAACAGAGAGAAAGAGAATGAGGAAGTGAAATGAGAAACATAAAAGCAAATGGAAAGTTCAGGAAAAATATAACATGTCAAAACCAGCAGTGAATTTGATACTATTGTAAGAAGGGCAGCAAGGAGAGAATGTCTTCTAGCAAAATGGCTTGTGGCTTGGCTAAAGGACACTGCGTGTTTCAAGGGTGAAATACTGCAAGGCAATGTGCATTTTCAGGACTGAAGCCTCCAAAACTGATTAACCCTACTAGAATGTATCACTGACCTCTCCTCCGGAGCTAAGTCAATGCAAAACCAGAAAGAGTGGAATTCATTTGACTACCCTTAGATATCCACCTTTGGCTGGTCGTATGAGACTGCCTCTGCATGCCGCAGAGCTAAACGGGCTCTGTTGGAGTGATGCATCTTGTACTAAAGAAGATTACTAAAGTATGCAAGGATGTTTCTCTCCATCAGTTATAAGTGGAATCCAAGTTACCTGGCTGGAAATTTAAATTTGGGCAAGATAAACTTCATGACTGACTACTTCAGGCCCTGGCATAATTTGAAGGAAAAGCTGGGTATGACATTTTGTTAAAGCGTTGTTACTCATTGCTGCTTTCTGCTAGGGCCAGTGTAAATGAGCCATTACTGAATATTTATTTGTTATCATCAAAGCACAATGAAGCCTCTGGGGAGGCTGCATCTGTAAACAAATGATGAATGACTTACATTCCTTATCTCCTTGCTTCTTATATGCCCAAATATGAGGACTGTAATCAATTTCTGTAATAGATTTTTTTTTAATGGGAAAACACTTGTTTAGTCAAAATGGCTTTTCCATTAAGTGCAGAACTGTTTCACTGCCTTCTCTTGAGCTCAGAGGAGTCCTGGCACTTTGTAGGAGACTTTGGGAAACATTTAGGTGAGAAACAGTCAATTTCTTCAACAAATGTTGAGGAAGAGGGACTTTCTTTCTTCCTATTTTGCTTTTCTGTAGTCCTTTTATGAGATCAGACTGTTGGCTTCTCTTGCCCATTCTCTTTTGTAAATCTGGAGATAGATCTGCTGGAGGGAAATGAACCTCTGACAGCAGCAAAGTTCCTTGGCCACTTTCAAAGTATGTCAGCAAGGCAGAAGCTGCAAGTAGTCTCCCCTACTTGGTCCATGCTGACTAGGAAGCTGGTATTGAGGGAAAGCTTGGACTTAGCTCACATGGGACAGATAAACCGGTGTGGTGTGGTTGTGAACTAGGATTAGCTAACTTCAGCACAGGGCTAACTCTCATCTGATCCGCGCTTTCCTTTGCTCTGGGTTTTCATGGCACTGTGTGCCCGTGGACTTCCTAGCTTGTGTCTTTCCTAGGTTAGTTAGTTCTGTACCACTTTGCTTTTCAGAAGGTAGTCAAAACCCTTGGGCTTAACTGGAGGCAGCCAGAGAGTCTCCGTCAAATCTTGTCAGGTGGGCAATGCATTTTGTATCTGAAGTTGCATCTATAATTTATCTGACTTCAAACACAGAAACTGTACACAGGTAGCAGAAACTATTGAAGACATAAATGAAAATGATTTATTTGGGTAAGGAGTACTGTGCTGTTAAAAAGGAAGTGGTATTTTCAGTTCCTCTTCTGCGGCTTGTGTCTTGTGTTAACAAGCTGCTGACAGCTGTCAAAGCAGCAGCAGTGAGGGGACTAACAGTAATTAGAGTTCTAGGAAAAGGGGGCAATTAGCAAACTTTTAAAAACCTTGGCATACAATCAGTGGTGTTAATGGCCATTGATTTTTGTATACAGTTACTAACACTGGATTTAAAACGTGGCAGAAGCCAGAGTTGTGCCCCAGTAGCCATTGCCAAATTCTGCAGGGGTTGTGAATCTGGGTTATTCTAAGAATGAGGATGCGCCCAAGCACAGATGGGAAGCGCCATTTTTATCTAGAAAGGAGGCAAGACTTAAAGCAAAACCAGCTTATACTGCCCTAAAATAAGAGTATTTTAGCCTATGTTCTCCTACGTTGATTTTCTTCCTACCCTGGTAGAAATGTATCTTTGAAAGCTGCCTTCCAAGGAATTGCTACCTAAATTGGTGACTTCTCTTGCATGTGTGCTATGAAAGACTAGTAAAAGTTTAGGCACTAGGTTCCTACGAAGAGTTTGAATGGATCCTTAATTCTTGTGTGTGTAACTGCAAGCACCCTTAGTGGGGATCTGGCAAAGAGAGGAAAACAAGGAGACGTTAAGAGCTGCATTTTGAACAGTTGTGGGTCTAAAAAAGAGGCTGAAGGTGACCTCTGCTTAGTATCTTAACAAGTCTGCCGTGGTACTTCTGAAGTGCATGTTACAGATGAGGAGTTTGGCTTTTTTGCAGGCTTCCTCTATGAGCTTGAGTGGCTTGTCTGAGCCAGACCTGCAGAGACTGATCTGGGGTGTTCCCACATCACTGAGCATCTCCATCCCTGGGATGAACTCACAGAGCACTGCACAGAAGGAAAATGTCCTTGCTATCCCACTTATACCCCAAATATGAGCTTTCTTGAATGTATCATTGTATCTCGGGGAGACTGAATGTATCCTGTAATGTCTCTGGATCTAGGCAGCTATCATTCTTTTAAATATGGATACAACACCATTTCCTTCCTTTCAGGAAAGTAAGGCAGTATTTGCACTACCAACTTTTTATGCATTAGCTTAGTGAGTAAAACACTTATCCAGACATAAGGGATTTTTACTTAATAACACCTGGTCCTGGCAAAACCTCATTTTATAATGAATAAATTATTCCCTGGAGGGAGAAAGAAAAAGGAATAAAAATTACATTGGCTTAGCTCTAGTATCTGAAACAATTTTTAAATTTTTTGTTTAATTAATCTGTCCAGTTTCCTCATCAGAGTTTCACAGGTTTTTAGGCAGCATTTGTTTTGTCCCACATCTTATCTCACATTTATTTGCAGGTATCACATTAATGCGTTAAGGGAATAATTTCATTTTATACACACATGGTGGGAAAAAAAAACCCCAAAACCAACCAGAATTATAATTTTCTCTGCAGTTTTTTATAATGAGAAATACTTCAGGAATAGGGAATTTTAAAGAGCATAAACTCTTTCTACTTCTAGCAAAAAGTCTGCAATTACTGATGAAAGGGCCCTTATGAGTTTCTCCAGTGTAGAGGCCAATGATTTATGCCAAATATTCTGGTACTCTTATATACATGTTGGGAGAAGAGCAGCCTCCAGAAACAGCCAATGTCTCCTTTCCTGAAGCTTTGAAATATTCCAAATCTACTTTCTCACATTAAGTCCACTTTTCACCAGGAAGAACTCCTTCTCCAGGAGGAGATGGCACTGCAGTCTGTCAGGCAGATGCTGGGGCTAGTCCCAAACTTTATTTTCCTTGCAGGTGACACATGGGGATGGCAAACCATTTTGCTGAAGATAGCCTTCTGTTGGAGGGAAGTGAGAATGATCAGCCCAGATACACTCTGCAAACAGGGGGATGGTACCTTTGCTTTGTTACTGTGTTGTGTTACTTTATGCTGCTTCATAAGGGGGTAAGGGAAGGAAAAAAAGCACATTGTCACGGACTATTTTTTTTGTTCATTTGAGCTACAGCTGAGTCATCTTGGGTATGACAGCAGACATGAATCAATCACCCCCTGAAAAGACATAAAAAAATCCTTCCCACCTTTCCACATACAGCTCTGACTTAGAGCCATGGCAGCAATATTTGTGAATAAGGATTTTTTAGTGTGAAGAAAGTTAAAAGAATCCTTTTTTTTTTTTTTTTTTTACTAAAACCAGGCGCTGGATCCTTTCTCTTATCATCAGTCTTTCTGAGCTACCAAGAACTCATTGCATTAAGTTTTCAGCCTCTCCTTCAGCCTTTTCAATTTTGCAGTCCAGTGGAATAGGCTGTCTCACTGTTATAAATTACCTTGCACTGTACTCCAGCCTTTTTGAGAAATTTGCATCCCTCCAAGCAGTGTTCAGTTGCCAGCCTGTTATCTCCTTTCTCTGGCCCAATTAATTTCGAGGCAATCAATTCGATCCTCAGATAGTTTGCACAGATGATTGCATCCTTCCAGCTCCTGGACATCTTCCTCTGAAAGCTTCTCTGTTGGTGATACAAGCTGTGTGTCAGCCCACGTTGCATATTCTTCCATAGCTCGTGACAGCAGCTCAGAAAATAAGCGTTGTCTTTACCCAGGCAAACTTAGGGCAGGGTTAAATTCGACCTGTCCTACAGGGTTGACGCAGGACTCGTACAAAACCAAAGCTACTTAAATGATTTTGTTTACATAATGGCTTTTCACACATCTAGCTACATATTTGTGTGGCTGAATCATTAGGGAGAGATGAGAAAAAGAGATGAGATAGGGGTTTTTTTCTTTGAGACGTTTTAAAAACTGTGAAGCGTTTCATCAAGGAAAGTTAGTGAGTTCCTGTGCTCTGCAACAATGCTTTTGAAGGTAGGAACCTACTGTCCGTAGTTAAATGAATAGTGTTCTCAAGCTGAACCTTTCAAAAGGAAGTTTAAAGAAGGAAATTGGTCCAAAGCCAAGAAGTAGAGCAGGAAAAAGGGAAAAAAGTCCTAATGTAAAAAAGCAACGTGAGGCTCAGTAGTGGGAAGTGTTGTGGGTACCATTGAAAATGGTGACATTCATACTGCTGTAGTATTTAAAGGCTGTAGTCAAAGGAAAGGCCCATTTAGACCTCCCGTGAATATAGTAACAGCTAAGTGGCTGACAAGTGCTGAGAGGTTGATAGAAGAAAGCAAAGTGGTGCACATGGAGTGGGAGGGATGATTATGATTAGCTGAGTGATCAGTTTATAGTCCATTCAACCTTGACCCTCCCATGATCATTATGTAGGTGTAAATTGTTGAAGAAAATAGCAGTGCTCCCAAATGGGAGGGGACCTTCAGAGGTTGTGTAGCCCTCAAAGCAGGGCCAATCTTCATGCATGTTACCTTGCCAGGTTGAGTTTGGGTGTCTCCAAGGACAAAGACCCCCACAGCCTCTATGTGCCTCTGTTCCAATCTCTGAACATTTTTATGGGGACTTTTTTCCCTGTTATCTATCTGGAATTTCTCATGCTCCAACTTGTTTACCTCTTATAGTACCACTATGCATCTCCTAAAAAGTCTGTATCTGTCTTTTCTCTATCTCCTGTTAGATAGTTAAGACAGCAGTATCCTCCCTCTATGGTTAGCTTTCTCTTGTTAAGGTTGAGTAAGCCCAGTTCTCAGTGGCTCATCCATCCTTGGATGCCATGTGCTCCAGTCCCCTAACCATTATGGTGTCTTCAGTTGGACACAGACCAGCAGGTTAAAGTCTTTTCAGCATAAAGGAGCCAAAACCTGGAAGGGGCTCCAGACCTAGTGTGACAATTTCTGTTCAGTCTCAGGATGGTGCGTCCACCCATAAAGGTATTGGACCATACCTTACACGAAAGAGAAACAGGATTGGAGCCAGACTGTGATCCTGGTAGGGGAAAGAGCGTCAGATCTCATGTAGGGCATGAACCCAGATTCCTACGAGTTTTTTTGAGGTGCAGGCCACTTATAGTTGCACCCTTAGCAACTATCTGTTACAGGCACAACAAAATAATCTGTAACTGGCTATTTGAAAATCTGAGTACCTCTGGTCTGCCCTCGCTGCCTGTAGATTCATCAGTTCATAGCTTCTGTAATGATATTCTTAATGTTAAGACTTTCTTTTGTCATTATGTTTGCTAGAAGTTGCCAGATCTGACTGATCACTCTCCTGAGACATGCCTGGGAGCGGCTGGGCCAGGGGGTCCAGTTGCTGGGATTAGGTTATCATGAGTTCCTCCATTCCGTTGTGTTTACAGTGCCTGGTTTTTAACCACATCGCTGGACACTATTCTCTTTCCTTGTTGCTGTTCTAATGGACACAAACTCATCAAAAATCATTTGCAAACCTTTCTTCTTGGAGATGAACCCATGTTAAGTTTCTCCCCTATGCAATGAAAAATATATTTTTTTTTTTTTTTCTAGAGCTTCAAGCAAAAATTCAGCAACAGGAAGCTGAATCTTTACTTCCACAACCTTCTTGTTGGAGTTATAGCATGGGGTAAATGCTTAAACCCAGTCACCTATTTTTCATGTCACTATTTCTTCATTTTGCTCATTTTTCAGAGTCCTATGTGTTAAGAGGTAGGACTGTTACTGAGAACAAGCGTTTAATCACTTCAGCCTCATTTCTTAGCCAAGAGTGTTCATACCTCTGTTTCCGAGAATATTTAAGACTCAAACAAGAGGAAACATTTTCTTTTCTTGAAGTCTGAATTGTCTTTTCAAATAGATTTTCCCTAAGAGCTTTCTCTCTCTTAGGCCTTCATTCACTGTGCTTGTTCTGATTACTTTCTCCTTGTCTTTTTCTTCTCTCTTTTCTTCATTTCTTTTTCTATAGTTTTTTTATTTTTTTTTCCCTACTATGGTGGGTTGACCTTGGCTGGCTGCCAGGTGCTCATCAAGCCACTCTGTCACTCCCTCTCCACCACTGCGTAGGGGAGAAAATATGTTGAAAGGCTCATGGTTCAAGGTAAGGACAGGGAGACATCACTCGCCAATTACCATCATGGGCAAAACAGACTCGACTTGGGGAAATTAATTTAATTTATTGTTAATTAGTAGGAGAGTAGGATAATGGGAAATAAGAACAAACCTAAAATCACCTTCCTCTCATCCCTTTCTTCTTCCCAGGCTCAGCTTCACTTCTGATTTTCTTTACGTTCTCCCCTTCCAAGTGGTGCAGAGGGATGGGGAATGAAGGTTGTGGTCACTTCATCACATGTCATCTCTGTCACTCCTCGTCACAGCCTTCCCCTGCTCCAGTGTGGAGTCCATCCCGTGGGCTGTAGTCCTTCAGGAACAGACTGCTCCAGCATGGGTCCCCCACAGGGTCACAAGTCAGGCCAGTAAATCTGCTCCAGTGTGGTCTCTTCTCTCTCCACAGGGCCACAGATCCTGCCAGAAGTCTGCTGCTGTGCAGGCTTCCCACGGGGTCCTAGCCTTCTTTGGGTGCATTCAGATGCTCTGGTGGGGTCCTCCATGAGCTGCAAGTGGATATCTGCTCAACCATTAACCTCCATGGGCTGCAGGGGACAGCCTGCCTCACCATGGTCTTCACCATGGGCTGCAGGGGAATCTCTGCTCTGGAGCCTGGAGCACCTCCTCCCTCTCCTCCTTCACTGACCTTGGTGTTTGCAGAGTTGTTTCTCTCACATATTCTGACTCCTCTCTTCCAGCTGCTGTTGTGCAGTATTTATTAAGCTTTCTTCAGTATGTTATCACCATCTTTGCTCAGGTGGGCCAGCAGTGGGTTTTTCTTGGAGCCAGCAGCATTTACTCTATCAGACATGGAAGAAGCTTCTGGCATCTTCTCACAGAAACCACTAAGCCTCCCTGCTAGCAAAAACTTGCCATACAAACCCAATACGCCTACACTGATACAGTTGCGTGCACGTCTGTTTGATTAGTTTCTAGGGAAGTTCCTTGCAGTATGTCTTTTTTCTCACCTCTGATTTTGTTGTAGGACTGTATTTTGGGTATTGCCTCTTTGTTTTCAGTTGTTCCACTTGCTCACTTCAACAGTTAACTCTAATGAAAGCTGCTGTATTCACTGGCCTCGGTAAAATTCAGTATAATCTGTGTAATTATTTTCTATTTTTATTGCTCTTAAGTCTAATGGCACAAAGCTTGGACTTGATACAGTGAGGCACTGGAAAAATGTTTAGTATAGTTTCTGCACCCTAACAGAGACAAAGAACCAAAAAAGTCCTGTAATCTGAAGACCTGGGGCACTTAAAATGCAAGAATCAGAAGAGCTATGAAAATGAAGCACTAGAGGGCAGAGATTAATGGCTGACTTTTCAGAAGATTGTAAATTCTGTCTCTGGGACCTGAATGAAGTAGCAGAGCTTTTTAAAACAATTGAGACCTGGCTTCCTTTAAAATAAAGCTTTAAGTGACATGGTGACATCAAGACAGAAATAAATAGTAAACTAAGGGGCTGAATTCATATTTTCTGACTTCTAGATAAATATGTACCTATAAATTCTCTGGGCAGAATTGAAGTCTTTGGCAAAACCCCTGTTAACTCCAATGGGAAAGTTTTTGTTCTCAGTTTTTCCATGTCTCTTGTATAACACATGACAGATACCCCAGGTATAGTGTATATAAGAGAAGAAAAACAATAATTCTTGAGAGGAAGTCTGTACCTTACGGTGCAAAATCCCTCACACTGAGAGCACTTTGATGGCGAACAACTCACACTTATATTAAGAGAAAATTAACTTTAAAGTTGCTCTCTGCCTCCCTGGCTGTGCTTCTCCCTCCTGTGCATCCATCAGGAAGGCACAGTGAGCATATGGGTAGCGTTCCCAACAAAAGCAATATACCAAACAGCACTTCATCTTATAGCTTTTGCTCACCTCCATTGTGGAATATGGTTTGTCCTGGGTAATGCACAGTAGCTTTGTTGTCTGTCAAAAAACTGAGAAATCTCTTTTGATGGAGAATAAAATTGGTTCACTGGGAAAAAGTAGTTCTACTTTCCCAGCCCAGAAAACTTCAAAATGTCATATTTTGCTGAGAGAAGACAAACATGAGAAAGGGGAAAACTGGATAGAAAACAAATATAGGGCATCTTTGCCATGAAGACTAGAAAGAAAAGAGAGAATTTGTCTTCAGGTAAAAGTAGGAAGAACAGAAACTTCACCTTCTTTCCCCCAAAGCATCAGACATTCTGGAAAAAAAAATGAAAGAGGCAGCCCTTGCTTCTGTCTTATGAAGTCCACCCAAGACAGAGGTAGCAAAGAGCTGCAGCCCGTGCTTGGGGTTTGATGGGGACTTGCTATGGGCCACCCATGTTGTCACTTTTACAGCAGTTACAGATGTTGTGGGCATGGGCCACAAAATGTCTCTGAGTGTCTCAGTGAGGGTTTATGCATTTATAAGAGTAATCCGTCCCATGTCTCCTGGGACCAAGTCACTGGTCACCTCTATCTCCTCCTGAGTCTGTTTGCAGCCCTGGAGTGGGTAGAGGCAGAACAGAGATGGGGGAATTAAAATCCCCCTGGTTCTAGGTGCTGCTAAATCCACGCTGCTAGGATATGTTGGTGGTTCAAATGCCATTAAAATCTCTCAGACCAACTTTAGACTAAATCAATCCCCATATTTGGTGTCTGTCAGGTATCTTCTCCAAGGTCAGACTGCCAGGGACCACTGCATTTTTTTTCACCTTTGTTCATAGTGCTGCCCTTTCCCACCAGCATTCACTAACTTCACCTAATTATTCCCTGATGTTGGACGAACTGCACTGTCGATACTTCCAATCTTGCCTGCTCTTTTTGTTGCACATCATAGTTGGTGGCTTTTGGTATTAGGTCATAGGTCCACTGGAGGGGCTGGGGAGTGCTTCAGAGGCTGTCAGTGATGGTAAGGTGAGCAGCTTTGGTGGTTCTATCCTCCATATCCCTCGGTGCTGTGGGGAAAAGTAATGCAATGATTGTCCTTCACTGAAAAAGGCCTATAGGTAAAATATCAGGTGAGGCATGGCTGCAACCTAGAGATGAGAGACTCCGAGGAATAGAATCCTCTACATAGCCAGCGTGCTGCGCATGGGCGGAGCAAAACAGCTTCCTGGTAGTTTGTAATAATTTTGTAAAATGTCTTTTCCTGGTAGGGAGAATATTCTTACCACGCTATGCTTTTAGTCATGACTTTGCTGGTGTTGCATAGCCCACCATTAGCTTACAAAACAGTGTTGCACACACTTCCATCCTAGGTTAAGCATTGTCCTAGCTCCAAAACAATTTCTCTCCATCTTTGGACTTCAGCCTTTATTCTTTCTCTAATTACCATTGCTGTCAAAACTAGTTTGATTTCAACGAAAGATGTCATATAAATCTGAAGTGTGATTCTCAAATGATGTGGATTGGTGTGATGTAGTGAAGTTAGTGTGATAATTTAACTGTCCCTAAAATTTTAGCTCTCATCATGGAGAATTTTCTTGCTGGTAAAGGCATTCTGTGATGGCCGACAGCCTTCATTGCCATTCCAGTCAGTAATAAGAAAAGGTTGAACATCATTATTTCATTGGCATATGGTATCTTATATTTTATTTTTGAGGGTTTATTGATGTGTTCAAGTTGCAGTCATGTCTCCTAGACAATTCACACTCTCAAATCAAATGGGACTATACTCATGGCAAAGTGATTACCATAAAGTTTTTACTCATTTTGGATATGAAATCTTGCTGCTATGATCATCTTTTGTTAGAGTGTAATAAATCTTCTTCTGATAAATTATTCTTATTATTCAAACAAATTAATCCACCGTAAAAATAATTTAGCTGTGCCTAAAACGGAAAACAAGGAAAGATTAAAAAGGGAATTGTTGGACTAGATGCTCTCCAGAGGTCCCTTCCAACCCCTATCATTCTGTGATTCTGTGAATTGAAAAAAAGAGCAATTATCAGTTGCTGAGTTTATAGTTCATCAATCATGACACGACTCTTGAAACATCTCAGATCTGACTTGTGCATTCTCAGAGATTTTTCTGTATTAAGATAAATATCTGGAGAACAGGAGAGACAACTGCCAGAGAGGAGCTTGTAATACTGTCTCTATGGAAGAGAATAAGAATGAGCTGCAACTATGTCCTTCCGCTGTGATTAACTGACACGGTGTCCCAGAGAATCTTCACCATCCTCGGCACCCTCAGGCTGTCCTTGGGGCAGGGACTGAGCTCACTCGTAGAGGACAGAAACAAGACATAGTTGAGTACTTTGGACTTGCAAGCAGTGGTTGTGTGCATTCCTACTCACTCTTTGAGCCCCCAAGTCCTCCTTTTTGTAGGCCATTTGACATGGTAGGTTTTACCTGTGAAAGAACCCAGGCTGTAGCTTCCAATCCATCTTGCACAGGCATCTCTGCTGGTTTCAGTGCGGTGGTACATGCTGGTGTGCAGTTTGGATTCAATGCACACCGTGCTAACTACTGTATTCTTGCATCAGCACTCTGCTTTTGCTGTGTATATTCTCCACTTGGCTGCTTCGTCTTTGCTCTGCCTCTTTTTTTTTTTCCCAAGAGGGCTCGTATTCAGCTGCCCCTGCAGAACTTAACAAGAGACACTCAAGCACTCGAAACCTCAAGAGTCTCTAGTAGTTTTTTGTCTTACATAATATACACATAATTATACATGATGATATAGATAAGAATTTAATTACATCTTATTAAATTGATTTGCCAAGTAAACCTGAACTATAGCGTAATGCAAATTAAATCGGAAAAAATGGTTGCTTTCCCATATTTTCAAAGGGATTTCAGGGCAAACAGAAAAAAAATCAAGCACACAGAAGGGTGCAGTGCATCACACTTAGTTTCTCTTATGGACAGTGCAGATGTTTAGGCTTAAGCTGTCACTTTGGGCTCTCTTTTTAATTATGAAGAATAAAAGATATTTTAAAATCAGGATTCCTCTTTACTGTTTCAAAAGTCTCTTCTTCAGGTATAAAGGGATCCTAAGGTGATCTGCTTAAATACAGGCACCTGCAGTTTCAAGTGACCCTCCACTCTAAACTTCTCAAGCCAGATTTAAGCATTAGTGGTCAAAAAAAACCCCAACAGCTGGAAAGATGGGGCTGGCATTTGATTCTCTTGCCTGGCCAAATTTCTTGTTATTAAACAGTGTCTGTCTAAAAGACTTTTTTTTCAAACACAAATACAAGGTTTTGAGGCTGTTCCTCTTGTCCTTCTACTTGTCAGAGGACTCCTACCACCCATGTCTTATGAGTGGGACACATGAACTGCTGCCAGTGGCTTAGCCCATGGACAGATGCATGGACAAAGATCACAAGAGTGGCTTTCTGCTGGTATATATGAGTGCCTGACCCAAAGCCAAGTGACACACGAGTGGAAATCTTCCTAATATCATCAATGAGATTTAAACTAGGCTCATCGTCCTCCTGACCTACAGGAAATTAAAAGTAGTGATTATGTATAAATATTGTCTTTAGTCATGCTGTGTATATGTATGACTGTCCATAAGACATACACAAAATGTACGTATCATTAGAGAAGAGGCAAGATCAATGGCTAATTCAGTGATCATTTCTTTCTAGACTGGGTTAAAATACCACCTGTCCGCAGACACGGCAAAGGGTGTATATTACAGACCACTCCTGTGTACTTAGCATGGTGACAAATGTGATACATCTGGTACACATCTAAAGAGAGCTTGGGAAGATGATTCAGTGATTAGAAAAATGGATTGTAATGAGACTTAATAGTTCTGTACTGAGGATCCCCAGGGACGGTCTAGCAAAGGCTGAGTGTCAACTCTACCTACAGTGAAGAAGACATTGTTGAAAACTGGGCATTAATCCCCTCATTCCATTACAGTTACCAGGCAACTGGAAGTGTTGTGATAAAAATGAAAAAATGAGTAAGCAAATTTCATTTTTAATTACATTCTCTCTAGACAGATACTCACTTTTACTTCATTTTTATTAATAACAGTGCTAAAAATGTATGTGTTCTGCAATGTCTTGCCATGTGAGGATGATGAACCTAATACATCCTTTTCCTCTCTGAATTCTCTCCTGCATTGGAATCAACATCCGCATTTTTATTTACATTTCTGTGGCTTTTTAATTTCAAAATCTTGTTCACTAACTTGGTCAATTAGTGGATGTCATTGTACATCAAGGCCAAGGAGATAGTTTTTTAAAATGCTACTTACAGAATCATTAACCCTCTTACCTTCTTGTTGCAGCTTAAATATTTACATATCTTCACTGCACATTCAGTTAGGCAACAATAAGTTTCCCAAAGAAAAGCTTAACAAGGGCATGTTGCCAAAGTAATTGTTTGGCCAAATATGAGAACAAGATGGACAAGCCAAGTTATCATCCTAGAACACACTGGTCCCAAAGAGGGCTTTGTGTTTACAGGGACCTGCATCTTCCAAAGGTAATTTGGAAATGTTTCCTATTGTGTATTTCAATAGAAAATAAAATGTAGTTTCTAATTTACTTTCCACAAATAAGAGTCTTAAAATGCTGACGAGCGATGTAAATGCCATCTGCTTGGGATGTGCCCTGTATACAGTGATAATACGGGAAACTTCTTGCAGAAAGTTCTAAAATCTTAAACATTAATCCAAAAATTGATGGAGCTCCTTGTTTTGTTTTGTGGGTTTTTTCTTTTTGTCTTCCCAAAATGTGTTATTCTCTGAAATCAGTTTTCTAATTAAGTAATACCAGGGAGAGCACAGAAGTAACAACAAATTTGGCGCACACCTCAGTGTGAGCAAGAGAATAGGGTTTCAATTTACTAACCAGCCCACCACAGTGTTCTTTGAGGGCTTAGGAAGTAACTCACTGTTTCCAAATAAGTTCAGATTTTTTTCTGCAAATCTCAGCTGTGGAAAATCTGCACCAAAATTCTGTAACTTTATATTGCTACACTCCTGGAAATCAGATCACTCTTCTACGCTAATTTATCTTGATAGATAAGGCTCGTCTTGTATGTTGGTACAGATGGTTGGTACGATGGGCCAGACTTTGTCTCTGCAGCCTTCTTAAGTATTCCTGACTCTCCTTATTCTTATGAAACTGTCATTGATAAAGCCACAAAACTTCTTGCATTCATCTTCCCACTCTTCCAAGCACTCCAAAGCCCCGATGCACTCATTTCTCTTTTCTGTGATGATTTTTCCTGTGTCTCTTTTGTCATTCCTTGCTTATTCCACACATTTATGGTGTTCTGATTCCAGGTTCAGGGATTCCAGGTTCAGCTTTCACTCTGCGAATACAGATTTTATATGTAAACATGCTCCTTGCTTTCTTCCTGTGCTCATTACTTATTTGTAGTAATCCATGTGATCACCCCAAGTATTATCAAGCCCATTTGGTAAAAGTATACATCATTATACCCACATAAGTAAGTGGTACTAATTCTGTAGGTCTTAACATATCAATACCATATAGGAAGGACAAAAAAAAAAGCAGAGGGAAGAGATGAAGTGACATCTCATACAGAGGCAATGGTACAAGCATGGGAAATAATTGCCAGAAGCTGTGGTTCCTGCTCTGCTCCACTGGCTGTGGCTGGCTCCTCCTGCTTTAATTCATTGAACATCACAGATGTGCATCTATTATCTCTACTTATCTCACTTTTATAGATAGAAAATGTGTCACAGGTGTGGGAGAGGATGCTTACATGAAACTCGGCCAAGCATAATACTGTGTTTAGGTGAATGTAGCTCAACTTTTGTCTCTGAAAGGTGTTTTTACCTTGGGTTTTTTTTTAAGATTTTGCAGGTTTGAAGTGGGTCTGAAGTTTAATAACAATCCCAAGGAGATTTGGGTTAAAATGGGATGTGATCAAGTACAAGAGCAGAACTTGATCTGCTTTTGTCTGTGCTTTTAGGGAAGGAAAGAATTTGGTGTCTATTGCTCAGATTGGCACTTACAAGATTGAGAAACATTGCCAACAACATACATTTGGCCTGAGGATGTAACAGTTCTTCAGAAATACTGTTAATTAGTCTCACAGTACCCTTCTGTGTAGTTAGTGCAAGCTTTTAGTGTGCTTATTTTACAAAATACAGTGAAACACAGAGGGTTAACTTATTACTCCCAGACCATTCAAATCAGTGGCAGAAATTGAAATGGCATTGCCATTGGCCTTGCCTAATGTCAGGGCCCTGAGGGCACCAATGTGCCTCAATAGTCCTGACCATCATCACACGGTCCTCTCCTCACAGCTGCCTAGAGGCGCAGGACTGCATTTCAGCTCAGCTTGGGACCCTCGGTTTGTGCTAGAGCTGTGTTGCTAAGTGCGCTGGTCTCCAGCTCTGCTGCTCTTTAGGATGGACCACTTTGACTCACTCTGCAGACTTGTCATTAGAATAAAAAAATTATATATAAAAAAGATGCATATGGAGTGTGAAATTATTAAAACATATGGGAAAATAAATGATTTGCTAAAGCGATGCAGGCTTGCTTTATATTATTCTTGATATTTTTAGCTTCAAATTTCTTCTGTGGTAGAAAACTTTGGATTTTATTTAAGACATCTGTTGTCTGGTTTTAAGATTTTCCAGCCAGGTGGTCTATAGTGTAACCAAGGAAGCCAGTATCACCACAGTTATTGAAGATGAGGGTGCTGGCTGTGGAGTCAGTATCTTCCAGATTAGTATCTCTCCTGCACGCTTGTACTTGGAGAACACTTCCAGTAGCTTGCCTGATACAGATGTTGCTTGGTTCCTCAGCAATAGCTTGAAGGCATCTTGCTGAGGAAGACCAACCATCTACATAAGGATACTTCACTCCAAGGCATATTCTATCGCAGTGTCCCAGCACTGAGGGTTCATTTGGTGGTGCTGGATGGAGATGTATGTGGAGCTGGAAAGACCGTGCATGATATCCATGAAACACTTTTTCCCGAGAGGGATTTAGCACCGGCTCTAAATGGTCAGGGCAAAAGGAATCTGTAGTTATATTAAAAGAGAAATAGCTCTTAGGTGTGAAAATTCAGCCCCGAACAGCCACAGCTGATGCTTTGTGTATTGCAAAGGTATTGCCCTGGTGCAGCGAAAAGGGAGCAATTTCTGTGGTATTTGAGAAAACAACACAACCCATGGGCAAAAAGAAATCACTGCCTAGTCTGTGGAAGAGGGAAGGGAGTTGGAAGTTGGACTACAAATGTATTTGACTGGATAATGTTTCGCTTTTTCCAGGGAAGCTTTCACTTCAAACACATGAGAAGATTAATCTTTATTGCCAGTTTCCTTTGAAATGTTTTAGCTTTTCATTAAAGAGAAGAAATATTTTGTCAGAATAGTGATCCCATTTCTGAAAGCATTTTCTGTTGGGAAGACTGATAGGAAATTTTTGACTGGCTTCATAACAGTTACTGTGTTTAATGAAATGAAGCCTTTAGTGAACACAAAGGAAATGTTTCTACCAAACAAAAAAAACCCCACAAAACTTGTAAATCAAAACAGAAATTTCAGTTGGAGGTATTTTTGTGAATTTATTTTCCCAGATGTTGGAGAATAACTGTGAGAAGCAAAAAAATTGCTTGACGCACAAATAGGATGCAAGTATTTCTTCTTACTGGTGATTTACACGAATCCTCTCAGCCAGCAAACATGCACCTTGCCAACTGCAGGAGGGAAAATCTGAAATTTGCAGTGATTCAGAGCATGAGTGTGACAGGCTCACAGTCTCATACCTTCCAAGCATCCTGTTAAAAACAAAGGGAATACCAAGAATGGGACTATCTACAAGCATCTTGTCTAAAGCAGCAAGGAACAAACCTGACTTTTCTGCCTTGACATGTTGTGCTTCCTGTAATCTCCTGTGAAGCCCGAGCAAGATTTTTAGGAAAACAGTTCAGTGCAGGACAGCACTGTATTATTTATTAATGTGAAGCCCAAGCAGTGAGTGTTATCTACGTTTGGCCTGAAAATTCCCTTCTCCAAGAAGACAAAAAAAAAAAAAGGCCCCCAAATAAATTAAAAGATCGTAAAGCAAGATCGATGAGGTTTTATAGGTCCATTACCATACACGCTTCAAAGCCTTAAAGGGAACAAGATCTTGTTGATGTGAAATGCAATAGCTGTAGAAAATATGCTCACTTGTGCCTTATTGCATAATTAAATGCTATATAAATTATTGATGTACCACGATGGCACACAAGAGAATATAAAAAAAGAGTATTATAGGAAACCATCGGTGTACAACAGCTGTCTCCTTCTACAGATTAGCTGATGTTTTCACCTCCTAAATGGAAGCTAAATGTTGTATGAATGAGAGAAGGAGAGGACAGCCCAAAGCAATGCAATCAGTATTTTGCTGCTGTGTTTTTTAAAGCATAAAATTGTCATGGACAGTGCTGCTTGGGGGAACAAGTTTATTTTCAAAACTCAGTCTCAATGAGAGGATATTTTGCAGTTGAAGATGGTATTTTTTCGGTTGAGATTCTATGAGCAGTAATAAAGATGAATGGTATCCACCCATTTATGTCTTCAGTGAGTCTCATCAATTCAGTTTAAATGAGTGTAAAAGCATTATGTTAATTAAGGATTTGGAAGAGTTAAATCTGTTTATATCGGATTAAGAACCATGGAGCAGTTACAATGACAGGTCCAGATGACTCAGAGAGTCAGACTGATCTGCCCAAAGAAAATAGAGACACTCCCACAAAGTCAATGGCACAAACAAAAGATAGTATATAGAACTATGACTGGTTTATCCACAGAAGCTGAAAATTGTGGTAAGAGAACCATTGCTTTCCACAACTCCATTCTTATAATTGAAAAGCTCGAGGGAGACCTCATTGCAGCCTTCCAGTATCTGAAGGGGGCCTACAAGAAAGCTGGGGAGCGGCTTTTTACGAGGGCTTGTAGTTACAGGACAAGGGGTAATGGCTTTAAACTGAAAGAGGGCAGATTTAGATTAGAAATTAGGAAAAAGTTTTTCACTATCAGGGTGGCCAGTCACTAGAATAGGTTGCCCAGAGAGGTTGTAGATGCCCCAACACTGGACGTGTTCAAGACTAGGTTGGATGGGGGTTTGAGCAACCTGGTCTAGTGGGAGGTGTCCCTGCCCATGGCAGGGAGGTTGGAATTAGATGATCTTTAAGGTCCCTTCCAACCCAAACCGTTTTATGATTCTGTGTATTATGGTGATGTGGAATTCAAATTCTGGGCTTTCCAGCAGTGAGACTTGCACCCAGTTTGAGTTCTTATTGGCAAGCCAAGTTTGAAATACTGTGTGCCAAGAGGGAATGCAGCACAGTGGCCACCTCTGTGCCAGCTCAGATGCGTGACTCATGTCGCATGTTAGACTGCTGGATCCAAAACCTGGAGTTCTCTTCCTGGGAAAACTTCAGCCTGAGGAAAGTCTCTGGTGTCACATTCTTCATCTGAATTTGTTGGGGTTTTTTTCTGCCCTTCTGTTTGGAATTATTTGACTTCTGAGAAATACAGGGATGGGTATAAAGAGTAATTTGTTATAGTCATTTTCACTCAGGTAACTGTCATCATAAAGGATTTGCTAACACACACCTTGCTGCCCTCCCGAGGATACAATCAGAATGATCCATTTGTTATCCATGGACTCTCAACATTAATAATCAAGAGATTCAGATCACAACATGATCTTTTTTGCCTTAAATTTGTCATAGAAAAACTTAAATTTTTATATAACTTTTTCAGAAGGAAATTAAAACAAAACTTTTCTTTTCAAATTGCTTGTAGCCCTAATGTCCTTCTAGTGGCTAAATACATCAGTGAAGTCAATGTTTCTGAAACATTGACTGTTGAATCAGTTACAGACAATGGCGTGCATTTCTCTGCAGCACATTTCCTTTTGGGATCTGCTCTGTTCACTTCTGGGTATAGGTCTCTGGAGACTCATGGATAGCGTGTTGATTTTGTCTGACTAGCTGTGAGATTTATCAAGATCACTGGGGATATTTTGATGGTAGCCCACGGATTACGGCCAGGGGAGGCAATGAAGACAGATGAACAGCTTGTACAAGGCAATAGCTAAAACAAAACTGTTCTTAAAATTGAAAAGACTTCTAGTAATGATTTACATGTGTCCGATGAAACAAAGAGTATATGTCAATATTGTGAATTTCAAAATGTGGTGGGTTTTTGTTGTTGGTTTTTGTTTGGTTTTTTTAATGAAGACAAGTGTGGAAATGACAGAATTTCCCTAAGCAGTTCAAATCTTTATTTGTTTTACTCCTCTATGTAACAGATGCTGATTGTACACATTGCAGGGGACAGATATTTGGCTTTCAGCACTAAATTAATGGAGATCTACCCCTGGACTAACAAAGACCTTTGAATACTTACTGTGCTTGCTGTGGCCATCTGTCAGTGATATCCAAAATCTTCGATATCACTGACAATCTTTCCTATTCTTTTCTGAAAAGTAAGACCCATATTCTGCCTTTGTTCTCTCCCTGTATTTCAAAATTTCAAAGTATATGATACAATAAAAACCAGAGAGTCCTTCTAGATGACAGATTCTGTATGACTGCATAGGTTTACAAATAGTGGTTGGATTCTATTACAAATTGTCAAGCTGCTGACATGACGTTAGGTTTAGAATGGGAATGGTTAATTCCATGGGCTATGCTCTGTTTTCCATCACTGCTTATTGAGGTAGACTTTTTTTTGGGGTGGGGGTCAAAAAGATGTTTCCTCCCCTTTTAGACAGTTTTTGCTTTTCTCTTTTTTCTTCAGAACATTTGTCAAAGTACCAGTCCCCCAGCTCAGATTTTGAAATCAGCTCCCCTGGAGTCAAATGTGTCTGGTACCATTCCTTTCCTGAGGAGACTGGAGAAGAGGAGATTTGGCAATAATACGTGTGGATTTTTATTCCTTTGGAGCTCATACCGTGGGACACATGAGCAAACCAGTGATAACATTTTTCAGGGATTCTAACGCAATGCTACGCTTGTGCATAAGGGCAGTAAAATCCAGTTCCCTGTAATAATAATTAGAAAAGCACCATGACAGTTAGAATTAACTGTGTTTGTAACATTATCAGAGTCTAAAGCTGGTGACAATTCTGCTCACTCTCCTTTATTTTTGTTACAAAATCATATTTGAGTCAACAGTTTGCTCTCAAACTGATTGTAAGAACTTAATTTCGGTGGAAGAAAGGCAAAATTAAACTGAAAAGTAAGCAAAAGTAGCAGCACTTTTAAATTGTAATTTTAACTCCTCTTCCCTTCTATCCTCCTACCCCCCTTCCCTTTCTTTTTTACAGTGTGTGATTTAGGAGAAAAGGGGGAGATGATTCATGTTCTTCAGGGTGGTTGGCAATGTGATCACTGGAGACTGGCAGATGTTCAAACTCCATGCACAAGAGGGAAAGAGTGAGTAATTCTGTGGTGTTTCTTCTCACTCTGAAGACTCCACGTCCCCCAGGGTTGCAACAGTGCTGAGCAGCCAGAGGGTTTCATGAATCAGTGGCTCATTCAACTGGAGCACGAAAAGATAAGCAGAGATGAAACTGAGATAATAGTGGCTTTTCCACATATGTCATGAAGAAAATGATGGGTGCTGGAGAGATTTTCAAGGACAGTAGGGGTGCAGAGGCACCAAGGTCACAGGTGTGAAAGGGCAGGCGGTGGAGGAAACGTCCCAGCTAGAGCTTGAACTTGTGGGTACAGGACTGAAAGAGGGCAGAGCCTTAGCTGCTGGATCTGGGAGGCTGCAGGCAGCAAGCCTGGCTTTCTGGCAGCATGACTAAGATGAACTTTCAGCAGCACCATAAAGGCTTTGACCCACCATAGGGTAAAATGATGATCTGTTCCTGATGAAGGAGAGCTGAGGAATTATACAGCATCAGCTCATGCATGACCTCCTGGATGAAATGGGTGTTCTTTTCCTTAGGTGAGTTCATAATAAATATTTTGGTAGCGTTTAAAATATTTCTTAGTCCTACGGGAGGGAGTAATAGCATTATTTCATGCCATGAATAGTAAAAGCATCCCTTGGATATGATAAATCCATTGGAGGGCTGTTTCTTGCAGCCCTCTGTGCACAGTTTTCCCTGACCTCAGGGCTTGCAAAAGAGGGTTGCTGTTAATTGATTCACTAATAGTTTGATAATGAAGCTGTCTGTCATGACAGGGTATTGTTTCAGTGTTTGACAATGCATCATTAGTTCCATCACCATATTCTTGGGAGAAACTGTAGCAGAAAACTGCCTCTCCCCTGGTCTTTTGCCTCCCCACGTGCTAGGTCTTGATTTTTTACATTCAAGGTAGGATGCTAATTTCGTTGTTCTTAAACTCACCTTTTAGTTAGTGTTTTGGTAAAAATAACATCAGCTTTGCATCAGCGTTGACTTTGCTGCAGTGCCTTTGTGCTGTCATTTTTCTAGTGTAATACATGTGGCAAAAGCGTTCTAATGTGGTGAAAGTCCTGCATGAAGAAATAATCCAGATATTTCTCAGTTTCCAGCCCTGTGAAGGAAGGAAGAACCTTTTCCAATCTGTATTATGAAGAATTTTTTGTGTGTGTTTTTACCTTCAAGTTAGTTACTTTCCACAGGGCTTGAATCTTTGTCACTTTACCAAACTTTGGAAGGAGGTAGGTTTTTTTTTTCTATTCTGTTTACACAATGTGTGGAAAATATGCCCTGGCCAGTGTAGCTCCAGCCTCTGATTATTGTAGTAGAGATACTGACCCAGTCAGTGTCAGAGCTCCACTGACCACCCCTACAAATGAACACATCTGGGACTATATTTTCTGTGGTGGTAACATAAAGTTTCTTTTTCCATGTGCTTGGTTTTTTTAGAGCCTTTTCTTACGAAGAAAAAGGAAAAACAATCACAAAAAGTAATCCCAGAACAAAATACAGGACAAATGATAATTTCAGAATTGAGGTCATTTTGAAATCACAGCTATCCAGTAGAAGTCAATAATACTACAACAATTTAATCTTTTCAAATGGAACAACTTAACATGTATCACTGTATTGCAGCAGAAAAAAGGAGAATGTTTTCTAAGAATAAATATTAGCTGAGGCTTACATACGTAACACTCGTGACATGGGAAACACGTTACTGCTTAACATTTGCTGTCAAATTTAATCTGTGTTTGATTAGTAGATAACTAGAGTATAATGAATTTAGTAACATACTGTTCCCTCTCCCATGTAGCAAATAATGTTCGGCAATAAGTCACTTGAACGATGTTATACTAGATTAAGTTCCTGTATTGCCATTTATACTAACCATAAAATGCTACTTAAATGTAAACCATAAAATGGTTTACATTTTGCAGGGTTGTATCTACATCTTAATGTTAGCAAATATATTTTGTGCTCTGCATCAATCCCTCAGGGATTTTTTTTTCTGATGTCTTAAGAAAAATCAAGCTGATCTAACACTGGGAGCTTGTGTGGACAAAAGGGCAGAGCACAGAATTCAGAGCACCTGAATTCTGCTTCTGTAGGACCTAAATGATTTCCCCTCCTCAAGTGTAAAGGGGAGCAAAGATACTGATTTATTCTGTGAAACGCTTCCAGATTCATGGAACAGCTGTTGATAGGCAGGTTGTGACACATGCCTTTTCAAACAAGATGTTCCTGAACTGCTCTAGAGGCCAGGAAAAGGGGTCAAAGGCACATCCTCTCTAACACTGCATCACCTGCATGACATTAAAAAAATACTGGGACAGGATAGGATGGGATGTGTGAAGTCAGGTGGGCACAAAGCCTTATCCCTTGTGTGCTAAAAAAACTTAAACTCAAAACAATAAATCCTCTTTTCAGTGGCCTCATTCTTAGTAGAGAGTAGAGCAGTTTGATGATATCTCCTTCATGCATCTCTCTGGTGGGGAAAAAAAAAGATAAAGTTTTTGGCACTGGTTACTGCCAACACATCATTTTTTGGGGTGTAAATGGCATACCTTGCAGTTAGCCAGCCTTGGTGCTGTGCTGTCATACATCACAGCCGTGACAGTGGTGCTACAGTCCGGCCGTGCTCTTGAAAATCCAGGGCTTGCTGCAAAGGGGCTGTATAAAAGTAGCGTCAGATTTCTGCCCACTGTATCTTTTTTTTGCTGATGAGGCAGGGCAGGAGGACAGGAGGAGGTGGGGAAGCAAAGGGAAGAATTAATTTACAGTTTCTTCCCTTAGCCCTGCAGAGCCTGGGGAGGAAGCTGGTTGCGTCCCTTCCCGTGCGTGACAGCTGATTTGTGCCCATCACCCAGGGATCTGCCACAGCTGAGCGTGGAGTTGCGCTGGGCTTGGGGAGGGGATAATATATAGATAGTGGTGTTGCTTAGGGGTCATTGCTAACAGGAATACTCATAAGGGGAGGAATATAGCTTGGTAGCTGGTCTCCAGCAAGGTCCATTGGGCTGTCTGGCGGTACTAAGCCCATGTGTATATAACATGCAGTTGAGAGATGGAGAATTTAGAAGCCCTGATGTCATTGTTGCTGGTGTTGTTAATCAGAATATGCAAGTCCACTAAGGGCCAATTAACTTTGCTCAGTTTGAGCTCTTCAACTGTTAGGCATCCAGACTAAAATGTGCTCCTGCTCAGGTTATTGGAAGAATATTGTGCACCTCCAGAGGGGTTCAATCCATCTGAAGACAGACCAGATATGTAGACAGGATGACTTTGTTTTACATGAGGGCTTTTTTGCATCTCCTTTGCGCAAAGAGGGCTTGTGGATAACTAGTATAGAGAAGATGACTCAGCCCCAGCCTTTTGTGGTTGAAGCTAGAGGAGATGAATTTCCCCTTAGGTAACCAGAATTTAGCCAAGAGGACAAATATGATAAAGGAGTGCTTTATCCTGAAGTTTCTGACTAGGGAAGTCTGACCTGAATAACTAACCGCTAATGAAGATCTTCACATGCTAATTAGTGATGTTTCTTTCCTTGAATAGAGTATAAATTATTGAATGCTCAGTTTTTCTGACCTTATCCAGAAAGAAAGCCTTTGGTAACAGGCTGTAATAAACCTATTAAGTCTCTTTTCAGTATGATCTATGGCATGATTATGAAGCCATTAATTTAGCTGTCATATCTCTTGAAAGCATAATATAAATCTAGACAGGAAAAAATGGAGTAGGGATTGACTGGTAGAAGCAAGCTAGAGTAATAACAGCCTGACGTTGAGAGAGTAGGAAGGCTTGTCATCCTCCTGCAGGATGAGAGGAGAGGATGACTATGGTGTGAAGCTGCTGGAAAAGAAGAAGGTAAAGGTGCAAGATGCTGGGGAAAAGAGGGAGAAGGCTGTGAGAAATATATGGGAAATGCCTGTCAGAAAGTCTCAGTCTGGCTGCCAAGGTGCCCTGCAGCCTCACAGACCGATGTCCCCAGACACATTGCCAAGAGGCAAGAAGGTTGAGTAGAGCTGAAGCTGTGTGATTGTCAGCATCACATGGAGTGGCAACAGTCTTCACTACTATTTCATTGTCGATTTGTTTCCTCCATTCTATTTTAAATTTATGATACTTCTCTTTTCCCAGTCAATGATCAACAGGCACTGCAGCACTCCAAATCAATGTGGGTCAACAAATGTACTGCAGAATAGGAGTTCCAAAATCACAGAACTGGGGTTGGAAGGGACCTCTGGAGACCATCCAGTCCAACTGCCCTGCTAGAGCAGGTTCACCCAGATCAGGTTGCACAGGAATGTGTCCAGGTGGGTTTTGAAAGTCTCCAGAGAAGGAGACTCCACAACCTCTCTAGGCAGCCTGTCCCAGTACTCTGTCACCCTCACAGGAAAGAAGTTTCTCCTCATGTTTAGGTGGAATCTAAGTCTAGGTTGTGCCCATTGCCCCTTGTCCTATCTCTGGGCACCACTGAAAAGAGACTGGCTCAATCTTCCTGACACCCAGCATTCAGATATTAATAAGCATAGATAAGATCCCCTCTCAGTCTTCTTTTCTTCAGGCTAAACAGCCCCAGGACTCTCAGACGTTCCTCTTAAGGAAGATGTTCCAATCTCTTAACCATCCTCATAGCCCTCCATGGGACTCTCTCCTGCAGTTCCCTGTCTCTTGAACTGGGGTCCCAGAACTAGACATAGTACTCCAGATGTGGCCTCACCAGGGCAAAGTAAAGGGGAAAGAGAATGTCCCTCGACCTGCTGGACACACTCTTCTTAATGCACCCCAGGATACCACTGACTTTCTTGGCCACAAGGGCACATTGCTGGCTTGTGGTTAACTTGTTTTCCACCAGGATTCATAGGTCCTTCTTCGTGGAGCTCCTTTCTAGCAGGTCAGCTCCTCAACTGCGCTGATAGATGGGGTATTCCTCCCAAGGTGCAGGACCCTACACTTGCCCTTGTTGAACTTCTCTAGGTTCCTCTCTGCCCAGCTCTAGTTACTGTAGTTTTAATAACCTTAAGCTGAGAGTCAGCCACAGAGAAGAGTTTAACAAACGATTTTGATGAGAGAAGTTTGAGCAGATGAGAATAAAAGTTTGGCTGAAGGCTCTTGAGTGGAAAGTCTGAAGATGAGTAACTTAAACCTCAGCACACAAGAAATGATTTGTTATAACGAGTTTGTTTTGATTGCTTGTTTGCAGACTTTTGCCTCAGGCTGCCTATTGGGATTTTCTTGGTAAGAGATAAAAATTAAGCAGAATAACTCACTCCTAATGAGCTACAAGTAATTGCAGAAATAAGTGGATTACAATGAGATTGCTTCTTATTGAAGAAGTACAGAATTCCCATTTTGTCCTTCTTGACAGATTAGAACACTAAAGTCAATCCAAAATAGCTTTTAGATACCTAAACTTTCACTGACTTCACTGAAGTATGCGTGGGAGAGCATAAATTAGATGACAAACACCTATTCAGTTCCTGATTAAGAGTTTAAAGGAATTATTTCACTTCTTGTTTGGAGAAGGTGATTTCAAGCAGACTTTTCTATTATGACTTTCACCACACTGTCAGAAGCAGCTTCTAAGTAAGAATATGTTTATTCTTAAAATAAAGAGGCAAAACCAGATTAAGGTTGGGAATTTTGTGGTAAAGCAGTAGTGTGACGAGCCGTGTTTTCTTGTGGCAGAGAAAGGCCTGTGCCCTGGACACTTAAGTGATCTGGATGTGCTCCACAGTCCTGATGATTCTGGGACATGTTGGGTTCCACAGGCAATTACTCTTAAATACTAGATGTTTTTAGCCTCTTGCTTGCCCTGTGACCACAACCCCTCTTGCTGCCAGAATAGATACTAAGAGGCTAGCAGATAAAGCAAAGGTGAGAGCTCCAGATTTCTTAAGTCTGTGAAGAGGCCTGTCAGAATAACTCGCTTTTGGGAGACCCATGGTGACAAACCCCAGAAGGCATAGTGGTGAGGCTAGATGAATTGTCTTGGTGGGCTCAGGTGGTTCTCAGGGTGTAGGGGGATGCTCTTTTTCAAAGCATTCATATGGGGGGACAGATTTCAGGCTGCAAAAAGGAGTAATTGCATGATGATATAACCAGTTTGGGGATTTTTCTCCAGGACTCTGCATAATTCACCATGAGGTTGAATTGGGGTCAGATTAAGACCATGCACTAACCCTGAACCCCGGCTTTCTTGAGCAATACTTGTGATGCTCAGAACCAGCTAGGTGCTGGTGAGCCAGAAGAAATATAACGACTAACTTGGATAGGCAGAAAAAAAAAATATTTATAAAAACATATGACTTTGACAAATAATGATTTTTTGCCCTGTTTCTGAAAATCCAACACATATCCTGTAGAAGTGCTGGGGCCTGAGGCATGGGGCCCAAATTAAAGTTGACTTATGGATAAATCACAACCTACCAGAATCTTTCATTCTCATGTAGAGGTGGTATGATGGTTGTGATTTGTCCACAGGTCAGGGGACCAATTGAAGTGCTAGGGCCTGAGGCATGGGCCCCAAATTAAAGTTGACCTATGGATAAATTGCAGCCTAACAGGTTTTTTTGTTTCCCCTGCTGGCTTCATGTTCCAGAGGCAGAACCTGGCTCACCTGTGTCTTTGTGGCCCTGCCCTCACCCAGGAGGTTGTGGTTGGGGTGATGGGTGAGGCCAGGATTGTATCAACCAGGAGCTGATTAGTTTGTGGGTGGTGTTTCTTGGGGTTGGTTGTATCTTGCTGAGCTCTCATGGTGGTGTCCCTTCATGTGAAGGGCCACTGAGGAGCCATCTCTGTCTGTCTGTTGTGCCCAGCAGGCGATGCTGGCACCACAGTTGGCAGTGGAGGAGCTGAGCCCACAGAAACCTGTGGCAGGAGTGTCTGAAAGAAGAGTTCTGAGGAGATGTTGCTGAGTTCAGTGTTGGCCTGTGTGATCAGGCAACTGATGGCAGCATAAAATGATGATGGCTGAACCAGCACAATACCTGTAGAGGTATTTCAGACATTATGTCTCTTAATTTTTTTTTTTTAAATGAATAATCTATTGCAAGTCACCTCATAAATGGTTTTGTCTTTTTAGATTTCCTACATCTTTTAGCTTTCCTTTCTGTACACGTGCATCAAGAAAGGTAGTGTTGTATCTGTGTAAATTGGGCTAGAATTACCTTGTGTGATATGCTGTAGAAATATGCTGTAGATGAGGAAAAAGTATTAAAGGATTAATTCTATGTTTCTGCATAAATGGTGTTTACTGCCTTAAGTATTAAGGTATGAAAACAGAGAGGATGGTAATTTTTAAGTGGGTCTACATTGAAAATACAATTTTTGTTTTGATCACTGTCCTGTTCTTGATATAAACAGCATTAAAACTCTTGCTTCTTGAAATGTGGCTAGTTTTATAGTTAGAATAACCAGGAAAAGAACATTAGAACAAATGCAGATGTGCAATAAGGAGGAGTAAATAAGAGCAGAAAAAACCCACTGCTGCCAGACTATAGCTGTAGGAATTGCATAGGTAGCTATTTTTGCATTTTACATTCTGTTGGAATGAGATAGTTTTGAAATGCTAATAATGCTCAGATAGTAAAACTGAGTAGGGTTCCAGCATTCATAAAGCAGGTAGTGATCTTCCCTTTGCTCTGATGCATTTGCAAAGTTTATCTACCCTCCCAGAACAAATCACTGGCAATAACACTGTTGTTGACATCGGTTCATTTTCAGGATGGCCACCACTCTGAAGGGTGCAGTTGGGAAAGCAGAGGATACGGAGAGGACAGGGAGTGTGTAGGACATTGGGATTTTCAGGACATATATAAACCAAGAATTTATTGCTCATATGATTGAAATCTTAACAGACTAATCCAAGAATCAATAATAGTCCAGAACAAATTATTACAGAAAAAAGAAAGAATAGTTCAATGCATTAAAAGCTTAAATAATAATATAATAATGGTAAAAATACAGTTTAAAATTATTATTCTCACCCTGCTTAGTTTCTGGACCTTCTCTGCCTCACCCTTCCCCTGCTCCACTGGGTTGTAAGATTGATGGTTTAATTTTGGTGGTGGTGGTGGAGGGGACGTTTTGGCCATTTATCAGCATTCAGAGTCATTTGCTGAAGGAGTAAGATGTTCATGGTGGTGGCTTCCTTTCCCTCGTTTACAGACCCAGATGGGGTCATGTTTTTGTGCTTACTAACACATTTGTACACTTTAGTCTTTCTTCATTGCTATGAAACTCCACATTACTTCCAAATTTACTGTACATGGTGCATTTTACTTGTGTTAGAAACACTTATTCTTCTTCTTTTACCTACCTTAAATGTAGGGAAAATTCCAGAGAAATAATTAAATTTTTTTTTGAGGTAAGTTGACTTAAATGTGCATTTGTGTTTGTTCTTCAGATCTGCCAGGTTAACTGTGTTCTATCTGTTAAGTGATAGATTAAAGGACCAACTGGGTACAAAGAGAGTGAATTCACTAGTTTTTTCTCATATTGCAAACTCCATGGGAAAGGACCATTTCTTAGATGTCGGGAAGAGGCCAAGAATATGAAGGTGCTTATGTGGCTGGAATCTCATCCAAATTACTTGGCAGAGCACCACTAATGAATCAGTTTGGATAGGTAAACCCACTGTTCCTGTCATTTTTAATTAAATTGTTTTGAAAATCCTGTTTCTATCTGCTGAAGATATTCCAAGATATTCAGTGGTGAGCCACTCCATCTGAAACAACCACCCAAAGAAGATGGAAGACAGAATGCAGATGAAGAGGAGTACAGTTCACAAAGGGTCTGAGAATATTTGGTGGGTTTAAGGTGATTATCCCTGGTGAATCTAACTTTGATTATCATAGAATCAATTAGGTTGGAAAAGACCATTAAGATTGAGTCCAGTCAAAACTATGCTGAACAGGGACATCTATAGCTATGCTAGTCATTCATTACTCTCTTTATGGTTAATGAAGAGAGAAAGGGTTGGCTTTTTTTTAGGGTGCAGTGGGATCTCATAGTGCAGTCCCTGTGGTGAAAGAAAATGAACATAGTGTTCAGGAAATAGGGAACTTGGTTCAAGCAACAGAAGAGTTTCACAAAGCATTGTCCTAGCTCTGTTTTCACAGGTTTCAAAACTCCCAATAAAATCATTCAAGCCTACCTGCCAAGTCATTATCTCAAACCAAAGCAGCAAGCTGACACCTGTTCTTTTGTCTCATTGCCCTTGGATTTCAATGGGAGGAAAGAAGCTTATGGAAGCCAGCCTCACCTGTCCCAGGTGAGCCAGCACTCACACACGCAGGCTCCTGATCCATGAACATGGGCCAAGCCTCACAGTCCCTCATGATCAAGATGCTCCAATTAGATAAGCAAAGAGTAAAGGTCCAGTCACAGGCAAGTTGCGAGGGCTGTACAAAAATTCAGCAGCAAAGTTAGGATTAGAATTCAACAGTCAGCCTTAGCTAACAATGTCCTCTGGAAAATGCTGTTGAATTAAAGCAGTATGATGGGTGCGACAGCCCAAGGGGTTTAGCTAAGCAATAAGGAGCAAACACAGTCTTTTTCTCCTAGATTTTGTTTAATGATTTTCGGTGGAGGAATTGTGAGGAAAAGGAGAGAGAGGATTTAGGCTTGTGATGAGTTCAGTTTTCCATGTAAATCCATGTATAAGGGTTTAGTCTTTGGGATTAATATCCCACAGTCTGTGGGAGTTTTCAGTTCTAGTAGCTAAATGTTGAAATTCACCCTTGTGTGCTTTCATGAACATTTATTGTAGGAATTCAAGCATTTTTTCTGTATACAGCTCTAGCTCAAAATCAAATGTAAGATAGGAAAAAGTCTAAAGTATTTCATGTTTAATAACACAGTGATTCAGTGCTGGCAGTTAAAGTTAGGACACAAAGTTATTTAGGTTTATTCAGGATTGCTATCATAATGAGGGTTTAAAAAAAACATGGGGTTGTCCATAAACTGAATGGACCTGAACCAGATCAGTATCTTGTGGTAGTTACACTTTCTAACGTGTCTTTTGTACACTGGTGCAAGGGAAGTGCTATGAAACTGTGCCTTAACCCTGAGGAGGTCTGTAACCTCCCTCTCTGCAAATGACTGCAACTTTTTCTTCTTGGGACTGTTTCTGGCTGAAAGGCTATAGCAGTATTTATAATAACAATAGTGAGCTAATATTCTTTAAGCCATGGAGGTAAGCGCATGAATTAAGTTATTTTGCAGATGGAAATTGTTGGAAGAGACAAGATGTAGCTAGTGACTAAGGAGTCATGAAAGAGATGTATGTATGGAGCAGGCTATGTCCTGGGAGCAAGCCTCTCCCAGTGCTTGTGCATCCCAGAGAGCCCCAGAATGGACGGATTCCAGCATGCGCAGTTATTATGGTGGGATAATATAAAACTATGGGAAGGAATGTGAATAAAAAGAGTGGATAAAATCACTTGGAGGCTGACACACAACAACAGATACTTCATTAGTATGCAAGTTATGAAGGAAACTAAACAGTAATTTTTTTTTTTTTTTTGTCTACAACAAAGAAAAATATCAGGCCTGTTTGTGCTGTCTTTACTCATTTGGTACTCTGTGGATGATCCCAGTAGAACTTTTAGGGTTTAATGCAAGTTTCAGAAGGAAACAGTGCTGCTACAGACCCCCCATATCCTGGGCCGCTTCATGAAAAAGGCTACTTTTAGGCCGCATGGAGAAACCTATACCATTGTTATTTAGTTTTACAAAATAAAGTGCTGGAAAGTTTGGTAAATCCTGGTGGCCAGAGCATTTTGACCTTGTGTTTCCATGTGGAACCAAAAACAATTGTTCCACACCCCCTGGATATGGGTCAGCAAAATGGATTGGCTGGGCACCCTGCCAAACTACATCTATAGCTCCTGAATACTCAATACTCTGAACAGGGGCCAATGAAAGACCTCAGCCCCGTCAAGGAAGGGGGGTACTGGCTAGTACTGACCAAAGTCAAACATCTTGCAACCCTATAAAGATTGATCCTAAAGTGAGGCCCATTGGAGCTCTCCGGGATCTCAGTGGGCTGAGTCTTGGTATCTCCCACTAAGCTGGGCCTCCTCTCAGGCCAGGCTTTGACTGTCCCGTGGTAAAGCCAACAAAAGAAACCACCACCTATCTGCAAAGACTGTCAAAGGGAGCTACTGTCTGCTTGTAAGAAGCCAACAAAGGGAGACAGAAGTATTTGCAATCCCCAGGATATTTGCAAAAGGTACTAGGGTACCAAAATTTTCTATAATGTGCAAAAAGACATTTCAGGTTAATGCCTATAACTCTACCTAGCTGCGAGTGTATGTGCGATTTGCTTAGCAACTTTGTTAAACCTTATGTAGATCATTATATTTACTATAACCTATTGTTGATTTTAATTAAGTGCTGTTAGTTTGGAAGTTACCATATCGATGCTGATATACTCAAATTGCTGCTATCACTTATTTCAAGAAGCATAATGTTGCACTGAGCACTATACTGAGATTCAAATATCCCCCAAAATCCATAGATATAAACAGTTGACCAGGTCTGGGACTAAGGATAGATGTAATCTTATTCTTCAAACAAGTTCAGGGAGAAAGGGGATCTAGTCTGAACCTCGTGGACAAACACGAGGGTGTTCCTCACCCTTTTTCTCTGTCCTGAAACTCTGGTAACTCGATGGGAAGGCTATCCTTACACCTCTCCTTTTCCCCCATGACAATCACCCTAACTCCAAATCCAGATTATTTTACTGTGTACTCCCACAAACATTGTAATCATATTACTTCCTTTAATCGTATATATATTTACTTATACAATTATTGTAGTCCTGTTGCTCTCTCTACTTTATCTGCCTTGTTGTATGTAACGTACTGACCTTGCCATTAAACTGAACCTTAATCAACCTTTGTGGACTCTGTGCTACATTTCATTAAAATACTAATGTTGTTAAATCATTAATATTCTTAAATAAACGATATTGCTACTTGTTTCTAAGTGAGGTGGATTCCACTCATTTTGTGACTAACAGAGTCTTAATTAAGATTCTACAACAAGTCACTTAATTGATTTAAAGGGGAAGTGCTCTTTTAGATAACACCTGTGACAGAAACATATTTCTGGAATGACGTGAAGAAGGACTATAAGTGGTAAAAGGGTAAAAATTCATGGACTTGGATACTTCTGATGCTCTGAGAATGATAAATTTATTTTCTCATTAATAGTATAGTGTAATTCCAATGTACAGAGGTAATCTGTCCATCAAGCAGGATAAAATCGAATCATAATTAGTACAAGACTCAGCTGATTATTGAGAGCTCTCATCACAGAAAATCCTACTGATTTCTTTGAACTGTCCCAGTGAATACCGACAAACATCAGTGACAGAATGAACTGTTGGAATCAGGGAAATTATCTGTAGTAGAATTGTGTGCTCAGATATTTTTGCCATGTGATAAATATGAAAGCTCCTATGTTCTTACACATTAGCCAGCGTAAGGCTAACCCAGACAATTCTGGGGTTTTGATAGCGATATCCTGCTACTTGTGCATTTAAATGCTTTCCAGTCATGGTAACACGCCAGTGTGCTAACAATCAGGTGGAAAGCACTGTGCCATTTCAGGTGTCTATCTCCTTGCAACCAGCCAGTTAATCACAGCAGGGAACCACCATGAGCCCCAAAGAAATCATCAGGAGGCATTAAGAGTAATTGGGAATTTCAGCTGTTATTTCAATTAGCATGCTTAATTTTGAATGCTGGCTAGACAGTGTGGTGGGATAGAATCAAACATGGCATTTGCAAAGATGTGCTTTAGACTAGATTATCGAATGGAATGGCCTACTAACTGGACAATTATAGTACCCCTGATGATGGCATTCAGTGCAACGTGACTATATTTGGGTCACACTTCAGCTCGGGCAGGGTGTCTCTCTAGGGAACACAGAAGTAACGGCCATTGCAGGGAAGTGTGTTTCTCTGCTCTTGCTGATACAATCCCTACAAGTGATTCTGTTAGACCCACTGGAAGAACTTCTGCCAGTGTACCTAGTGAAGGATTAATCCATGGAAGGATATGAGGCTATGGTCTTGCCTCTTTTCCAGACTTTTGGGAAGCTAGCACCCAAAGCCCATGACTTGATTTGGGGCATAGAGGAATACTTGCCTGTTTTAGGGCTTTGGGTTCTATCTAGGTGGTCAAAATCTGGCTCCTGACTCTTTTTCAAAGTTGATTGTTCCTTGAGGGTAAGTTATTAGGGAATTTTTAATAAACAAACAGTGGCCTGACTCATTTTCTTAGAATCATTAGGGGTCATTGTGTTTGACCATGATGGACTTTTGCCATATAATTAGAAAATTAAGGATCAAAAGGGTTAGCGGTTTGATCTTAGAAAAAGTCATCACGCATATTTCTGCCCCACTAGTGGGATTTAGCAGTTAGGTATTAAAGTAATCAAGATTTTGTCTCATTAATTTACAGTATTATATATATACAACAGTACTTTTAGCTGGAAAAATATAAATGCAGATGTTAGCTATTAGCATTTTTCTCCTTGCAGTTTTCTTCCACTTCTTTTTCTTAATAGATAGAAGAAGAAATGCAAAACCATTTCTTAAAATGGCTTTTTTGTTCAGAAAATTGTTTGTTTTCTCATTGGTAATGTGTATGTAGTGAACAGCCCCTTCCTGGTGGTGATAGATGGCTCAGATCTTTTGCCTTTAAAGAGGGATAGTGACTGAAATGCTCAGCAGGTATTTTAGTACCAAGAAAATAAACAGATTTTCAGAAAGGCGGGAATTCGGGGTGCAGAATTCCCTTGAAAATCTGATTTTACTGTTTCTCTAAAAGCATTTATGGCCTTGATGGCAGCTGAGCTTTTTTTAGCATTCTTCCCAATTGCTAGAATTGAACCCTTGAAAAATCATTTTCTAAATTACCCCTTTTAAAGCCTGCCCAAATTAGCAGGAGTTTTGTGTCTGTTATTGATTTATTTAAAATGAACTTAATGAGTCTAACTCTGTGTTCAAAGGTGGTCATTAATTAGCTAATGTTTTAACATAAAATAATCAGTGGATTTAAGAGGGTAGAAATATATTTAGCAACTAGTCATCACTGGGATTAGGATATGGTGCACCAAGGGAGGCTTCCAGTCTGCCTTCTGTTCAAACACCCGCCCTTGTCTTAGAGGAAACAGGAACAGATTCCTTTGAAAACATTGTCCTTCTGAGGGGAAGACATGGTCTGCTGGGAACCAGCACTACACCAGCCCTGTTATGTTTTCTTTGTCCAGGGTAGCATTCTTAATTACTGACCAAACCTACTGCTTCAGACTTCCTCAAAAGGAGGAAATTCCAAGCTGAACGAAAAGTGATTTTGAGACTACAGGCTCGAGTCTTGTGGGTACAGGTCAGGTTGTTTCTCAGGATGAGCATGCCAAACTTATGCTGCTGTTCTGGTAAAAGGCATTAACCGTTTGTGGTGCATTGACCTTGGCTGGCTGCTGGATGCCCACCAAGCCACTCCTCCTCAACAAGACAAGCAGAGAAAAGGCAATAAAAAAGCTCATGAGTCAAGATAAGGACAAGGAGGTCACTCACCAATAACCTCATGGGCAAAACAAACTCGATTCAGAAATTAATTTAATTTACTGTCTGTTAACAATAGGGTAGGATAATGATAATTAAGAACCAATCTTAAAGCACCCTCACCCTCCCTTCTTTCTGGGCTCAACTTTGCTCCCAAGTTTTCTACCTCCACCCCTCAAGCAGTGCAGGAGAATGGGTAAAGGGGATTGAGGTCAGTTCATCACATATTGTCTCTGCCACTTGTCACTCTCTTCCCTTGATCCGGCATGGAGTCCCATCCACAGAAGACAGTCCTCCATGAACTTCTCCATCCTGGGTCCTTCCCACAGGGTGCAGTTCTTCATGAATTGCTCCAGCATGTGTCCTTTCAATGGGTTACAGTCCTTCAGGAATAGACCGCTCCAGTGTGGGTCCCTTACAGGGTCACAAATCCTGACAGTAAACCTGCTCCATTGTGGGCTCCTCTCTCTTCACAGGGTCATAGGTCCTGCAAGAAGCCTGCTCTAGCATGGGTGACTTGAACACAGCTGAAACTAGCTCTGTCTGTCATGGGAGCAGCTTCTGGTATCTTCTTATAGAAGCTACCCCTGAAGCCCACCTCCGTTACAAAAGCCTTGACGCATAAACCCAATATACTACTATGTGTGCTCTCTTCCCATCTTGGAGCATGCTCCAGCTGCTGCTGCAGAAGCCATCAACCAGCTGATGGTTGACTCTTCATGCATGACTCATTTGGTCTTTTAAGCTCCTAGGTTATGAAGTGTTGCCAACAACTTTGTGTTGTGTTGTACACTTGGTTTATTTAGCCTTTACTATTTATATGATAGAATTAAACCCAAATGTACTTCAACTGTTTTATTGAGTCCTGCCCAAGTAAACATAAATTCAGCCTTTGGGAAGGGGTAGCCCTTCTTCAGAAAATTAATTTCAGTATTGTTCAAATGACGTAATCTTTTAACACAGAGTCTTTACTGTCGTCAGTTATACAACTCCAAGGCCCCAGCAAGGCAGCCAAAAGTTTACTTGAGCTCTGATGACAGTTTTTTCCATAAGCATGCTTTGCAGAGTAAGCATCTGAAAAAAGTAAGAAAAAGTGGTTTAAAGGGGGAATAACTTGAATTTATTTTTGACATTTTAAAAGCGTCTCAGTGAAATTTATCCATCCACTTACTCCGGTGTTCTGAAGATCAGATGCTGAGATGTATTGTGCCATCACCTTCTGCAAGTGTCTGGAGCACCTTGATGGTGTGTGGAGAAGCCAGCTTAAAAAATGGTGCAGCTAGCACTAAGTAATTTGCATTAAACTACTATCTTTTTTCAGAGAGAGTTTTTCCAAAGCTCAGGAGCACTAATTTGAAACATTTTTTTGAAGACAAGACTCCCAAAGAGACAACATATTGTTAAACAGCCAAATCACAAGGTCCTTCAGGACACTTTCTCTGTTGTTTCAAGATTTTAAAAAATGGCATTTTCAAGCTACTTGGGCTTAAATCAAAAAATCAAACAGAAAATGAAAAAATAAGTGTAACCTCTTAAAAATATACAAGGTATGGAACTGCCTAACTTTATGGAACTTCCTAACCTATGAACCTTGATAAGTTGAAGTCTTATAATTGCCTCTACAAAAAAGGTGACTCAAAGAAGGAGGTTAATTTCAGTGCTCAGAGGCATCACTGCAAGATCCCACCTTTCCCCATAGACTACATAACTAAGGAAGGTTAACCTGCCAACTAAGACCAACTTCTCTGTAATGTGAGGAAATGAAGTACCAGATTTCTTCATCTTACATAGCCTGAACAGCAGCAATAGGGATTAAGAAAAAGAAAAGAGAGAGCACATTTTGTGGACAACTTGGGAAGGTCATAGAGGTCTTTCTTACTTAGAAAGCCCAGAACAGAGCACAAAGGTCTGACAGCAATCATTCTGGATGCATCATAACTAAATGATAGCTCTGGCCTTGGCTGCTGCTGCTGCTATAAATTAGTGATGTGCTGAGCTAAAAGGTGATGCTGCTTTCATGCCTCTCATCCTTCATGGGTTAGGTCAGAAGGACCACAAGACATATTAGTGAGCAGTGATGATTCAGCATCATCCTGTTGATGGCAGCTGTGAGACAGGGTGTGATGCCAACTCATGACAGAACACTGGGTATTGCCAAGAGATTTCCCTGGAGGGATCAGAGAAGAGAATTGTCTTAAGTCATATGAGGCTGCATTTCTACAACAGAGCTTAGATACAGAAACATTGAAAAAAAAATGCCCAAATTAAATTACTTAAAGGTTTTTATGCTTAATGTTTTAGCAACTTGTAAGCAGTTCCTGCACACTCTCCTAAGAAGATTCACAACTTTGATTCCTCTTAAATCCTGAAAAATGAAATGATTTTCTTAATCGGTGTCTCCATAAATATTTTCCAAGAGTCAACTTCAATATTGCACAACACATACTGAGGTTGGGTTTTTTTAATAACTTTTTGAATCTTTATTTAGGTTAAAATACAGCTATTATGAATAACAGGAGAGATGCAGAGTTCTGCATACCTTCTTGGGTATAACTGTTTGCAGATTTCCTTCTTTCTCATTAAATATAGTTTATATGCAGGTTTCAAACTGCAGTAGATTTGCATAAAGACCCAGTGTACCTATTCTAGGTATTATGAAGTGCTGAGGCTGCCCAAATTTACAGTAACACATAAACTGGTGCATTAACTTTAGGATTTAATTTTAAGCTTGTAACCCCTATAACACATACGTCATGGTCTGTTTGGATCTCCCAAACTTACAGGACAATGTATTCTGTAAAATAAACTTTATTTTATGAGGTCATTTGGAAAGAAAACAAACACATCAAAGGCTCAACCCCTTTTTTACACGCTAGTCTATCACATGAATTCACTAATTCATCCCTTCATTCATCAGGTTTCTAACTCATAAGTTCTCTAACTCATAACTTGAAACTCTTTAAGTTGCAACTCACTTGCCTATGAGTAAAGCAGTTACCTGACTGGCTGTGAGAGTGCTCAGTGTTCCTCATAAAGCTCTTCAGCTAGAGCCACAACAGCTCTAACTGCCATGGCTATAGTAGACACCATATTGCTCAAAAAAGTTACGTATTCTGTTGGCCTCCAATGCAAGAATCTTCTTGAATCAAGCTTTCATCACAGATTTAAGACAAAATTAAAATAACTAATGAAAAGAACTTAAATCTTTAGTGCTTCATAGGAAGAAAGACCTGAAAGTGGAAGAAAGCACATTTGTGCATAGTCAGCAGACTCCTACACAGGGACCTTGAAAAAGTTTGCAGCATTTAATAATAACACTTAGACCATTTAGATGGAGACTACCTAGGCTGAAAACCTTCTTTTCTATTATGTTTCTCTATTTCCAGATTGGCAGGTGTCATAGCTACTCTGGGAGACTGTTATATTAGTACAATAGATTATTGATATGAAAAAGCCCGCCTCAATAACAGAAAATGTGTAAATGTATGGAGGTCAGGAGATTAGAACAAGAAGTTTGTGAAATTTTGGAAGTGTTCAGCTAAACTTTAAATGCTAACTTTACGTATCCGCTCTTATGCCTGCTGCTTTGGCTGCAGGGCTATGTCCTCTTTCAGGTAATCATAGAGGGAATAGATAAAAGCATTGCTATCTTAACTGCTACATAATGTTTCAGTAAGAACATTGCCAAGAGACTCTGGAAATCATTATGGTTCAGTTGCTCTCTGACTGCTGCCTTCTCTGTCTAGGGGGCAACTTGATCAGTTTTGAATTCCTGTCAAATGGTTTTGCAAAGAGTTAAAAAATGGAACATTTTAGGATTTGCTGTCCTAGCAGGAATCCTGAAATGAGGAAAAGCATGTGAAGGATTGCAACAGGGTCTCAAAAATTCAGTTTAGATATTATTATCCTTGTTCTTTTTTCAACTCAAAAGCCAAAAGCTTCTTTCAAGAGCAATGTTGAGATAGTTACTCTGAAAGAGAGCAGCAGGATAAGACACAAGAAGTCTCTTCCAAACCTGCATATCTCTCTTTCCCACGGCCCATTTGTCAATAGCTCCATCTTCAAACACACCCAACTGCATGTTATTGCTCTTTGAGGCTCAGCCTTCCAAATTTCATCAAACTATTTCTCCTAATGGTAAAAAACAACAACCAAATTATAACATAATTAAAAATCAAGAAGTAAAGATTACCTTTATAGTAATTTAGTACAGTGTCAATAATTTAGAGCTGTGATCGAAACCAGCTTTATGACACAACAATTCTAAAAGTTTCAGCTGCAGCATTTCAAACACAACTTCAAACCCATGTTGAGCTCTGCTTTAAGGCACTACCTCCTGTGTTCTCTTCGCCTCCACACTGTTTCTTGTTTTTGTCGTTTTTGTGGCAAATGCTCCACCTAGCCAAGGTACCTGGTTCTCTACAATCATCAAACACAAAAGAACTGTTGCTGATTTGGTCCCAGCCTCTTCAAGCCTGAAAGGAACTTTCTCCCTGAAAGAGGCTGTAGAGAGGTGAGTGTTAGTCTATTCTCCCAAGTAACTAACGATAGGATGAGAGGAAATGGCCTCAGGTTGCACCAGATGAGCTTTAGATTGGATATTAGGAAGAAGTTATTTACTGAAAGAGTGGTTAAGCATTGGAACAGGCTGCGCAGGGAAGCGGTGGACTCACCATCCCTGGAGGTGTTCAAAAAATGGGTAGACATGGCACTTTAGGACATTTAGTGTTCATGGTAGTGTCTTTTCCAGCCTTAATGATTCTATGATTCTAAGCATGACCAATTATTTTCCATTTCCACAGCCTGAATTTGTCCTTGGCTGAGCTGTTATGAAATTAATTGCCTTGCTGGCAAAAAATTATGATTCAGTTAAGGAAAGTCTGAAATTATTTAAAGCTCAAATATTTATTTTGAAGCAGTGCTGCTGATTTTTGGTCAGAAAAAAGACTAATATGTGGCTGAAGTGACCACCATAAGGAAAGCTGCTATAATGAAGACAACTGACACTAATGACTGAGTTTTGAGTTTGCACCCTTAATTATGCTTTGACTCGGTTTCTTACTCTGAGGTTTAGAGACAGTCTGTTCCTTGTCCAAATGAGCACTGCATTTTTCAACATCTGTATGTACAACACATGCATTTCTATAGGCTATGTGTAACTAATAAGTAATATTTGTGTCAACCAGTTGTACAACCTCATAAAGCCACATGTTATTTTGGTCTTTAATGCTTCTCTCCTGCTAATCTCTGTCTCCTGTTAATATGCTCACTTCAATAATTGATTTTAATAGTACGTGTAGTGCCTTTCACATAATGATCTCAAAGCATGCTAAGGATATTAATTGATAAACCCCATCCAGTGGTAACTATATATGGGAATATAATGTGTTTGCATTATTCATGTGGATTAAGAAAGGCACAGAGAGGTTAAGATGTTTCATCCATCGAAGCAGCAGCGGAACTGGCAATAAAACCTGGCAATCCTGATTCTCCTCATCCCAACAGCATGTGACACTCACTTCCAATCACTAAAACACCCACAGTATCCCAATGCATCCACCCTTCCCTCTACAGCTTCCTATAATGTGACAAGATGACCTGATATTGACACTGTCACTTAGCTTGGTTGAAAGATTATATAAGGGAAATAAGCTATTATTCCCTTTCAGACAGAATCATGGAGTCACAGAATAGTTGAAGTTGGAAGGGACCTATGGAGGTCATTGAAGTCCTGGGGCCTGAGTTGTGGGCCCCAAGCTGGAGTTGACCTGTGAATGAGTCACAACCCTTGCAGAATGTTTTGTTTTTCTTATTGGCTTCATGTTCCAGAGGCAGAAACTGGTCCACCTGTGTCTCTGTGGCTCTGCCCTCAACCAGGTGGTCATGGTTGGGGTGGTGGGCAAGGCCACGATTATATCAACCAGAAGCCAATCACTTGGAAGAGCTTCCTGTTGGGTGTGGTTTCTGTTGGGGCTAGTCACACCTTGCTGAGCTCTGTTGGTGGTGTTCTTCCATGTGAGGGGCTGCTGAGGGAGCCATCTCTGTCTGTTGTATCCAGCAGGCGATGCTGGCACTACAGTGGGCAGTGGAGGAGCTGGACCCTCAGGAACTTATGGCAGGACTGTCTGAAAGAAGCCTTCTGAGGGGATGTTGGTGAGTTCAGCGTTGGCCTGTGTGATCAGGCAACTGATGGCAGCAT
>JAVSBS010009064.1:6044-19563 GCA_033124195.1 Coracias cyanogaster | reverse complement strand
GTGTGATCAGGCAACTGATGGCAGCATAAAATGATGATGGCTGAATCAGCACAACAGTCATCTGGTCCGATCCCCCTGCTCAAGCAGGGCCACCTACAAATGGTTGCCCAGGACCTTGTATAGATTTTTTTTTTTTCACATCTCCAAAGATAGTGACTCTGCTACCTCCATGGGCAACCTGTGCCAGTGCTCATTCACCCTCACAGGAAAAAAGTGGTTCCTGATGTTCAGAGGGAAATTCCTGTGCCTCAGGTTGTCCTGATCCCTTCTGGTCCTGTCACTGAAAAGAGCTTGGCTCCACCGTCTTTTCACCCTCCCCTCAGATATTTATGGACATTGATAAGATCCCTCTAAACAATCCCAGCTCTCTCAGCCTTTCCTCATAGGAGAGATGCTTCAGTCCCTTAATCACCCTTGTGGCCCTTTGTTGGACTCTCTCCAGTATGTCCATATCTCTCTTGCACTGGGGAACCCAGCACTGCTGAATGATATTAAATTGAATTGACTCTTGGAAGTGCATTGGACAATCCATAGGCAAAGTGAACTCTGTAACACGAGACTGTCCTGATAGCATGAAATTTGGATGTCTGTGAACATCCAAATTAATGGTCTGAGACTTGCTAACAAGAAAAAAGCATGAAGTCAGAGCTAGGTGCCAAATGAAGGGCACCAAAGGGGAGTTGAAAGCTGTAGAAGCATTTACCACAAGAATAACAATGAGAGTTGATGTGCTCCAGCTCTGCTTCAATGCAGTAAACAAGGCACATAAGTAAATGGCAGCCAAAAATACCCACAGCCCGGACAGCACAGCAGAGGCAAATCTATTATCCAGCATTCACCCAGTGTCTCCATTTTGGGTCTGTTTGTTTGTTTGTTTTGAAAAGAGGGATAAATAAGGAAATAGCATTTAGAAGGCAAATTGCAGATAATTGTGCTGGGACAAGAAAACACACATAACATCAACGCAAGATAACAAAGTGCCACTTCTCTACAGTCTTGTAGTCTGAAGGGTTACTCCTCAAACTGAGAGTACACTCCCATTAACTCCAAGTGGTGTGAGGTGTGGGGAAAATCCACCCATCCATAAATTTAAGGTAAGCTGTCACTGAAATGTGTGTACCTACGTGCATGTGTGATTAAGGGGAAGAAGGAGAGCATGATGGAGTGGAGAGGAGGGCATACTTGCATGTGATTGTATTTAGGGTTAATTTATGGGGTTGGGTGACTGGAGCTTTCCATTAAGAACACCAGTAATAACTGACTTCAGTACATTGTGAAGTTTAATCAAAACAGACAGAAATTATATCCTGGCCAGCTGGGCACAGTATATGGCAAAATGAGCAAAGGAACAGCTTTTAATGCCATGAAGACAAAGGTCCACTCACTTCATGTCATGATTAATGTGTCCGAAGGCCCAAAAGATGAGGCTGTTGGTATGACCCTTTGTCACGCAAACTCATATGACATGGAGCCCTTACTGACTTATGTTGTACAGTTGGCAGCTCTCATCAGTCCTGGATCCTGATGGTGCTGGGTGCCCCTTAGCTTTTGACCCTAGTAAGGAATGAGATACAGAGTGGAAAATGTGATTTTTCTACCCATGTTTGATTACAGAGGTGTCTGTTGTGCAGGGGGCCATGACACACAGCTGAGAAACTCCTAGGCTAGAAGTGAACACGATCAGCATGGTCTTGAAGTGAGGAGAAATCCCCTAACAAACATTTACCTTGGCAGTGAGTATAAAAAATAGAGCAGCTTGCAATGAGAACAGAGAGTTAGAAGCCAGCAGTTTATGACAGATTTTTTTCTTTTTGTGAGTAATGCTGATGGCAGTATTTAGAGCTGACAGAAGCTGAGGTGCAAGACTATCTGAGCATCTCAGTTGTACTGCAGGAGGGAGGGCACAATTTTACTGTGTCCTTTGAAGACACATCATGTGCAAGGCGATAACTTCCCTTATGGATCCAGTCAAGCATGAAAAGATAAAACTGCATGAAAAGATAAAACTGCATGAAAAGATAAAACTGCATGAAATGTTATTTTTGTTTTGAAGAATCTAGGCTACATGTCCTTGGGAAAAAGAATAATAGGATGATGCTGAATGTAATGTTGGCCATGCTGTTGTCTGCTAGACTGAAACCTAGACTAGAAACAAAGAGCTGGATTTTAAAATGAGCTGAGGAAGTCGAATGTGTTGGCACGTATGATTAAAAAGGCACTTTGATCACAAGGTCTATGTGCTAGGACTACTCAAGTCTGAGCAGCAGAACTACCTTGGCTACTAAGGCAGTCCTTCTCCCTCAGATATGTAAGTTTTTATTCACTTTGAAAAACTGTCATCATTACATGACACACTCTGTCTTGGTTTGTAGGATGTCTGCTGGGAGATTTCCATGGCAGCAGCTTGATTAACCTGTTGTTGTGATTTAATCTCAGTTAGTGACTGAGTCCCACACAGCCGCTCGCTCATTCCCCTCACAGAGGGATGGAGGAGAGAATCGGAAGGGTAAAAGTAAGAAAACTTGTGGGTTGAAGTGAAGACAGTTTTATAGGTAAAGTTTAACAGCTAACAGTTTAAATTGGTAAAAGCCCCATACCGGTTGCTATGATGAAAATGAACTCTATCCCAGCCCAAACCAGCACACCTGCGAAGGCTTGCAAGCTGAACTAATGTAAGCATACCGGGTATAAACTGAGTCAAGTTATGCTGTTTTATCCACTAACACAGGACAAAAAATGCTCTGTCAAAGACACTTCTCTCTGCAGCTGCTCTCTTTTCGGAGCTGGATGATTATCATCTAGGATTTCTGTCCTGAACTGGTTTCCATTAATGTCCATTTTTGTCTTTCTAGACAAAACTAGCTACTTCCCTGGGTACTTAAGAAGATAAAATATGCCTATGAATGTGGGGCAAATCAGCCCAGCCATGCAGTTTCACATCAAAGCAGGTGGTCAGAATTTAGCCATGCTGGAGATCTCATCTTAATCTGACATTTAAATGAAATTTGAGGTCAATGAGGCCATATTAGCTGAAATCAAAAGGCAGAAGAATCATCAAGATGTCTGTGATGTGAGGTTGATAAATATTAATGGCTCTTCAGTGAGTTCAAGCATCTTTTAGAGGGGACTTAACATCTCACAATAATTGCATTCTTATGAAATAGAAATTATAGTGGCTGGCTTGCAGAAGAGTGATGACAGCTATTTTTCATCTCATGTTGTAGAAGAAAATTAGCCTTTCCAAAGTACATTGCGTCAGTTATAGACAGTTTAGGCTAACATCCTATTTCATTGTCAATTGTTGTATTTTCATTTTTTCATAGAGGGATACTTTTATGATGGAGAAAAAAGGGTTGATTTTAAGGGTAAGAGATGTTGAACCATACTATTAAAAAAAAATAAATAAAATTATAGTACCACAGAAACATGTTTTAAAATTTTCTTTTCATGTGACTACTTACCATGGTAAAATAGCTGGATAAGAACAAAAGATCTGTAATCCCTACATGCACACTCCCTCTGCGAAGACAGGTTTTAGGCAGCGGCTATAAATATACCTCTGTTGACAGCTGGCAGAAGGAGATGCTTCAGTGGAGTCCAGCTTCTCCCCTCAGCTGTGTGAAGCTGTTCCTGGGCTGGAACTGCCGTCCTTAGGCACTTCTGCTGCCCCACCATGATGCTCTGATTCATTTCTGAATTCTCCAGTTTGGCTGCAGGGCTCAGCTGCAGCTTGGACACTCACCTGGTCACCCCACGCCTGTGGATGGAGCATTGAGTCTCCTCTGCCTGGCTGAGAAATGCCTCATGAATCTTTCAGCAGAAGGTAAAAGTGCACAGCGGTGAGCCTCGTGTTCAGCAGGGAGGCCAGCTGTCTTCTGCCTACAGAAAAGACATGCCTGACTAATTTTACAGGTTTTAACTTATGGCCTCTGTACTCTTGACAAGTGTCAGCATGTGGACATGGCTTTCATGTTTTACAACTCTTCCACAATTTGGATATCTTAATGACTTTCTGTTTTATTATTGTATCGAAGCTCCTGCCAATACTCTCAGTCCTGTTTTGCTTGTCTGATGCAGTAGTCCTGAAGGCAATTGTCTGTATGCTTTTTGTGCATGATATTAAACACTTGCAGGCTTCAAGCCTGTGACTTTTTTATCCTGAACCCCTTCCGTCTTTAGATAAAACCCATGCAGGTGCAGTACCCCATGCTGTTGGGTGTTCTACAAGTCCAATATCAAGACACTGAACTTCTGAAGTTTTACATTCACACTAAGGACGAAGACAGCTGAATCTGAAAGACACGGTTCAGTTTTGGGGTCCCTGGTGCATAATAAACTGGAGAGAGCAGAGTGGAAAATCACTAGCATGGAGAAGGGTATGACTTATGAGAAGAGGCTATGAGAACTGGATGTGTTTAGCGTGGAGAAAAGAAAACTAAGGGGAGATTTAGTTGCATTTGTTCACTCTTTTAATGAAAACTGTGGAGAAGATGCAGCCAGCATTTCCTAAGAGATGCACAGTGAAAGGACAGAAGGCAATGGTGAGAGCTGCAACAAGGGAAACTGATTCAGTGTAAGGAAAAAAAACATCCCCGTGGTGGAGGTTGAGCAGCACTGGCACGGGTGCTTAGAGAGGCTGAGTGACCTCCATCTTTGGAAACATTCAAAACTCAACTTGACAAGGCCCTGATGACTGTAATGTTAAGTCTAGTCATTCGCTGAGATGGGGGTAAGTCCACATGACCTCCAGAGGTCCCTTCCAACCTAAATATTTCTAGCATTCTGTGACAAATTCCATCTTTTACAGGAATTACTGCAAAAAGTGGTATGACTAGTATTGCAGTTACTGGAAGTCACTACTGGAAGTGTCACTGACAAGGTGGTACCTCAGAGTTTTGGGAAGGGTGTAAAAAAAGGATTGCATCCCAGTGATAAGTGGAAAACAACCAGTGCTAAAGGGGAACCGAAAGATGCAACAGCAGTAGTGAGTTTGGAGGACCGTTGAAAGAAATTATTTGCTTGCCGGATGCTTAAAGGAAAACAATTTGTGGACAAAAAGAGAAAGAACATTACATATATTATGAGGCCGTGAAAACCTTGATTTTCCTGGATACCTGTGAGTTCCACCAAAATGTCACAAGGAATTGCCAGGTAAGTGTATAAGGCCTCCGTCACAAAAAAGAGTAAAACTACAAGTTTGTATCACAGGTTATAGGCTGCTGGTTTTTCCCTTGCTAAGGGGAAGATCCTGGAGCAACCAGCTCCTCTGCAGTCAAGTCCTTAGTGACCACTGCTAATTTGCCAGTCTGTTGTCAGTAATTAAATTGCCTTTTCTTGGGCAAGAGCTCAGCACAGCCAAGGACTCACCTGCTGTCAAGGCTGCATGTGGGCTTCTACCATCTACAGTGAGGAATAAAGACTGTTACATTACAAATAGGAAGTTTCCTAGCAGCAGTAAGAAATTAGAATTAAATTATGCCCATACTTACGATTAACTCTATAGAGATTAAAGTTTCCAAATAATGGAAACAGATAATCTAGGGTTTTTCAGAAAGTCTGGTGCTCTTGATATGTGTTGCTCAATGCATTAATCTTACAAAGATTTTTTTTTTTAGGCTAACAGAAATGCAGACAGAAAACAAGCAGACGTTGAAAAATCCATTTCATTACGACTCTAGCTTCTTGATATAACTGAATTCTTGACATGACCCACTGAACTTGACACGTTACCCATAGAAGTGTAGTAGCTCCCTGTGGAAGGGCTTGTTAACTGTGCTGGAATTGTTAATTGCAATTGCTTTTGGCTAGCAACAAAGTAGAAATTGAAGGTAGTATAGTAGTAAAGTCATGGTCTTAGCACACTATAGTGATAAAAACTTGGCCAATTTTGGTTGTTCTATGAGAATTTAGTACTCCAGAATCTTTAAATATATTGTTCAATGAATATATTTTGGAGAAAGCCCGGGAAGCCAAAATATAGAGTATATAAAATAAGTTATAAAAAGCATTTCAGAAGGAATTTCCTTTGGAAGTTTCCCTAGTGAAGTGAATCAATGTCACCCCGTTGTAGCTTAGGAATAAGATATGGAAGGCTGTAATCGTGGATGCAGGCTGAAGCTTGTTTTGTTTTTGTCACTTTTTGATACTGATGTGGGAAGCAATAGGTTTGATTTTGGAAATAAAAGGGTATGAACATGTGTCTGCCCTCCTGCTTAGTAGACCTAGGATCCTGCCATAATTTAGGGGAAGTGTTGGCAAAGTAACATTTACTTAACCGATAGTTTTTAGTCCATTAAAACCAGATGCAGGAAGCAATAGAAATATAAAGTGCCTAAAAAAAAATCACAGCTTTTCTTCATTGAGGTTTTTCTGGAGCTCTTCAATGTTATTGTCTGTCAGGGATGATGGGTTATCTGGCCATTGTTCAGTCTCATAAAGAGAGAAGCGGGACTCATAAAATTGAGGAGATACAACAAAAGAAAGGCTTACATTTGATTAGTTAGGCTTTACAACCTAGGAACTGTGTGATTTGCAGCTCTGGCCTGGTAATCCTACAACAGCAGTGAGCCAGTGCTTTGTGGTGACTATCAGCCCCGTAAAGCTGTCAGCAGAGCCCAGTTCCTGATGGGAGATTGCTTCAAACTCTATGTCAACAGATGTGATACGAGATCTCTCTTAAAACATGTAAAGACTGAATTTCAAGAAATTATATTAGAGTCATAATAGACAGAAGCAGGAAGACAAGCCTAGTACTTTTAGGGGAAAAAAGGATGGAATTAATTGAGACCTTCAGTTGTGCTCTTATGGCAAATGGGTGTTTACTGGTGAGTTTAGCTTTTTGGAGATGCAAACTGAGAAAAATTAGGGCTAAGAAAACTGCTTTGTGTGAGGGAGTTGCAGGGCAGATATGCTGACATACGGTAGTTATCTTACTGTTCAGGAAGTTTATAGAGGACCTGGTTAGAATATAAATGTGATTATTTTTGTTAGCATGTTTTAATTATTTACTAGACTTTGATTAGTAATGAAATGCAAGAGAAAGGGTACTAATAATAAAGCTGCAGAAAAACAGTAATAAATGGTAATATAAATAAAAATTATTAATCTAGCCAGGGAGAATTGAGGCCTATTAGATTAAGAAACACTTAGAAAATAAAAATATAATAGAAAAGTATGTAAAAGCTATGCTTAAAGTAAGCTTTCTCAAATCATTCTCTAAATTGGAGAACTGCAGTATCCAAACCACAGATTAAATACCACAGATTCTGCCAGATCCTTGTTTCTACCTCTTGATCAATATTTGTCTATAATCCTTTTGGTAAAAATTTTGCTGTAATGTTGAGAAACAAATTTAGGAAAAATGATCTGTATTATCTAATCCAATTTTTACTACCAGATCTGTTCCAACAATGGGACAATTTAACCTCAGCTGGCATATGACATGAGTGAAGCAAAAGGTACGACATAGAAGGATTTAGGAAAACATCGTGTTCATTTTATATGCATATATTAGAATAATGCTCTATGGTTTGTTCTCCTTGTAGTTGACTGCTTCCAAACATTGTGAATATACATTTTAAACCATTATACCTTGCCAATGAAGGTTGTCTTCATGTTCTTCCATAATGCTGGGGAGCAAAGTGAACTGGTGTAAAAGAGAAGTGAGAGAGCACTGCACCACCAGGGTTCACATGAAGGCATGGTATTTTCTCATTTCCACCTGGCCAAAGAGGCATCTGACCACAGTTGCTACAATCCATGCTGTTTCTGCCTCAATTAGTCACTATAATGTGCTTTACACAGAGCTATGTCTTGAAGCCCTCAGAGAGGTATATTTTACAAGCATTTGCAAGACAGTGCATTTTGCAAGAGCTTCCTTGTTTGAGGGAATTTCTTGGGAGGGCACAACACGACTACTCTGAACTCCAGTGTCTGATGTTGGTTACTGAGAAGTCAGGGAGGTATTAGTATTGATGAGAGCCGAAAAAAAAAAGATGATGTAGCACAAAGTGATCGTATTTCTTCTTAATGTCCATTTCGTGGATGCTGAAGTGTGATGGTCTGGCTCTAGTCTTCCTTAAAACGTAGATTGGTCATTTAAGTGGACAATTCTAGAAAAGAAAAGTAACAGCAGAAAAAAAAAAACAAAAAGAAAAATGAAAGAAAAAAAGGATGGGAAGAACAAGTATAGGAAGGGACAAAGTCACACTTACTAAGTTTTTTTTTTTGTCTTCAGCTCCACTTTCAGCTTTCAAATCTTTCCAGATTTTGCAAAGTTACAAAATGCTGAAATCCTGCTTGATTTTGTTTTTTGGACAGAATATTTTTTTTTCCAAATGGAGAAATTTCAAAAATAATACAGTAGCAAAATCAAGAAGAAGAGGAGAAAATATTTGTTCATATGTCATCTGTTCCATCACACACTCAGGGAGAGCTTGCAAAGGTGGTTGAAAGTGACCTCAGCTGGGTAGCCCATGCTGCCAAAGGGACAGAGTCCTAAATGAGTGTAAGCAAATATCTGTAATGAGTAAGTATCTCTTCTACTAAATGTCTCTTCTAGTTTCTAAGCCTTTGCCCAAGTCAGTAAGTCAACATTGTGAGGATGGTAGGGGAAAGCCTCTGCCCAAAGACTCCTTGAGATGTGCGAGAGAGTAGTTGGGAGGTGAAATATTGCTGAAGGTTGCTGAGGCACATCCAGATGGTTGGCCAAAGAATGGTCTGCTCAGTCGTGTGAGCCCTGCTAATGATCCTACACTGATCCAAAATGATCACAAGATGCTGGAAGGAAAAGTGAAGGACTGGGGACTCCCACCTGTCCTTCCAGTGAAGGGACAAAGCCCATCCACATAAAGATGCATCCAGCAGACAAATGTATGGCTGAGCAGATGGTGTAGTCAGGAGAGCTTTCACTGCTTTATCCAAGAATATTTAATGAGTCATTCCCTGACTGATGACAGAGTCCAAAACACATAAAAGATGAAGAAAAACTTTGAAGATTGCTTTGCAAATGTGTTGAGGAGAGCTTTAAGCTGGCTGCATTCTACTCCATGCAATCTCTTATGGGGCCAGTAGCTTTGCACTACACTGAATTTGTCTGAGAAAAAGATTATTTGATGTTTTGTTTTATTAAAAATTAATTTATTGCCATTAAAAAATAACTTTATTTCACCATTCATGAGTATTGTCAGGAGGCTTCATATTTGACAAACATCTTGCTGAGGGTTGCTGGTTGAACAATTATTCTCTGATCCCACTGATATAAACAGGCAAATTTTTAAGCATCAGTTTGCTTTAGGGTCCTTCTTTCCACAGGTTTCCATATTTGATTAGTATTTGACATTGGATACATCATGCTTCTAGTACTGAGAAGTACTGATTTACTCACGCTGCTCTGCTTTGGAAAAGGAGAAGGAAAATGCAGTGATTTACTAGGATTTGGAAGCAGAGTTTTGCAGCAAAAAATTAGTTGTAAGGCCTTAGTGCAAAGGAGCGGAGGTTCCAGAGTAAAGACTGGGACACTCCTGCCTGGTGCCAAGGAAAATGCCTCATGCAAAACAAAGCGCACAATTGACTTGTGTGTGTTTAAAGCAATATAATTAGAGAAGACATACGTGCTCTCCTTGGGGATTAGGTAATGCTTTATGCTTTGCTGACGAACTTCACAAGCTCCTAAGTCTGGTGTCTCTGCTTTATAATACAGTTTTAGAATAGAGACACTTAAACTTGCCACATTCTAAATAAAAAGAGTGGGGTGGCCTAAGCAGGGTAATTTACCTTTTTGTGTCTCTCTACATAGGTACAGAAATTACTTCTGTTTGTGTCTGGTCATTTCAGATAAAACTACCATTTTTTAGTTTCTTGCTTTAACAGGGTTTTCCTTTGTGAGGCCATGCTTACACAATACGTTAAATGAAACTCAAAAAAATGGTATTGTTCTGTTTAGATGAAAAATAAGAATGCTCAATTCACACGATTTCCATACACTGATTGCTGCTCCTGTGCCTCAGAGACAGGTAAGGTCATTTCTTTGTGGAACTTGCTGCCTGCAAAGGCAAAAAATTATGGTGTTTGGGGAAAAAAAGAAAAAAAGAAAGGAATGGAGGGAAGCCTCCAGTGTGCACTTCCACATTCCTAGGCAGTTTTGTGGAAGTATACGCTTAGGAAAAAAGGCTTGGGACAAGCAGCAAACAGTGGATTCCTTACTTTAGATTTTTGCATGTATGACATAGTGTAATAGATTGGATGGGGAATCAAGAGAATCCCTGAACATTCGGTCGAATCTTGACCCTGATCAATGCACTGAAAAGCAAATCTCCAGCAGTGGTCAAGAGATTATTCCAGAAGGTGATTTTTTCATTTTCAAACAAATGGCCAAGATACTCTAAATTTATGCTGGCATATATCAGGCTCCTTCAGTTTTTCTGCTGGATTTGCCTCCCTTACTCAATCAGTGGAACACTTTTTTCATGCCCTGATTCATCCCCTTCCTTCACATCTTTTTTTGTCAGTGGCTTACATGTCCCTAATGATGATCCCATGGAATTAGTGTAAATGGTCCCAGAGATATCTTTCAGTCTGCCAAGCAAAAGGATGCAATCGTTTGAGGTTTGGCCTAACTTTATCGTTTTCACGAGTTGAAATTAGAACACACTTAAAAAAGAGAATATTCAGGAAATAAAATGGAAAATCGCTCATTCACGGAACTCTCAATCGTCTCTGGTGTATAAAAATACTGAAGGAATTACGTTTTATCACATTCATTCTAATTACAATATTAAGCAAAGTTATAATGATGAAAGGTCAAAGTAATCAAGAACTATCTTTACTCACAGTATAAGTTACCCATCCTTACAAAAAGAGCTGTCTCTGCCAGCCTTCCTCCCTCACTGCCCGTGATAAGGAAATTAAGCAATTGTTTTGAATGGAAATAAGAGCAAGTGACATATCACAGCTAATGAAGATACTAAATTAACACTTGCCCAGAGGGAGAACTGAGCAGAAGGCAAAGTTTCTCTTTCTGTATAGCTTTCTTTCCTTGTAAAACTTCATGATCTTATTCACAGTAAGTAGACCTTGGCTTTGTAAACTGCAGCTGGCTGACTTGGGCTGGCAGAGTTTCATCCTTGGTCCCCTGAGGATGGGGGAATTTTGGTTCCACCACAGAAAAAACGAGTGGAGCTCAGATGCGAAATGCTGCCTCGGGAATCCCAGCGCTGTGAGCCCACCTGAGGCCTATAGACTGACTAGATGGTGCTGAGCACTGAAATTTATTGTAGTCTTTATCTGTAGGGGTATTAAAAACCTGACTTGGTATCCTGAGCAACCTGAGAGATAATTTCCCACCTTTCCATGCTGTAATTCTGTGGTATGATTGGTGCCAAGTGGAGATATTGGTATAGCAGAGAACTTTCTAGAGGCAATGAGGAAAGGGAAGATAATTACTCCCTGATTCGCTTTTTGTCTTGAATGTGACCTTCATTCATATCAAACCACTCTTAACACTGTCAGGTCAACAATACTCACATATTGGGGCACCTCTGGCATGATTCGACTGGCTTTATATAAATTCAGTCCAGGCAGCTGTGTATTCAGCCAAAGCATACACCAGTATTAGCTTCAGCCTACAGAGTTAGTTTCTGCTTGCTGGACATATAGGCAGAGACTAGAAAGAATATAGTGGAATAATTAGCCATCTCAAGCACTGAAATGCCCCCCTAATTTTCTTGAAATATTATCACTCTTGATCTCAAAGAGAGAGATGTCAAGTATACACCTAGTAGATACTCGAGTGTTGCTGTTAGGTCCACCTGAAGCTCTGTCTGCTCTAGGCTGAAGAAACCCAGCTCCCCCAGCCTCTCCCTGCAGGTCTGGTGCTCCAGCCCTTGTCACCTTCATGGCTCTCTGTTGAACTTGCATCAGTGGGGCCAAAACTACATGCAGCATCTAGATACAGTCTAATGAACGATCTCATTTTGGATTGCTCTCTTGTGGATTTAGGCACTCCTTTAAAGGTTAGATTCCACTAGACAATATGGGGTGCAACCAGCTCTCAGATGGTAGCCTACAGCTTCAGAAATCCATGTTCACTTCCTAGTTTTGCAGCAACATTGCATGAATTGGAGCAAAACTCTTGCTCTTTCCCAAACCCTGCTTCCCATTTATGGAAGTGGGATTATAATCTTGTTCTTCTTCCATCTGTTGTCAGCCTTTAGATGCAAGTTTTGTGGATCACATGGTCCTGTTTGTGGATACTGTCTGAGCACCTTGAGATTCCAAGCTCCCTCTCAGTCACTAGCCTTTGAGCAGCACAAGTGGTGAGTTAATTAGAAATGAGAGACTGTGCAGTTCTGTAAATGTACAACACTTGCAGTGTGGCCTTGGCTAATCAGAAAGCACCAGGGATGCTTTCTCCCATACACAGGAATCGAGACTCCTCTGTTCCAGTCTTTTTTTCTACCTGACTTTCATAAACTGCTTACTTCCCAAAGCCTTCGTTTTTAAAAGCGGATATAGTATTTTCTAGCTTTGCTTTTTCAGCACAATGCCATTACTGAGGAATAAGTGTACAAGGTAGAACAGGACTCTAGCTCCATACCTAATATGTGCTATACCTAATATTCTCTGCCTTGGTGAGACCTCACCTGGAGCACTGCATCCAGCTCTGGAGCCCACAGCACAAGAAGGACGTGGACCTATTGGAGCGTGTCCAGAGGAGAGCCACCAAAATGATCAGGGGAATGGAGCATCTCTCCTGTGAAGACAGGCTGAGAGAGTTGGGGCTGTTCAGCCTGGAGAAGGCTCTGAGGGACATTATAGCGACCTTCCAGTACATGAAAGGGGCCTATAAGAAGGCAGGGGGAGATCTGTTCTCGAGGGTCTGTAGCGACAGGACAAGGGGGAATGTTTTTATACTAGAAAAGGGTAGATTTAGGTTAGACAGGAGGAAGAAGTTCTTTAATATGAGGGTGGTTGATCATTGGAACAGGTTGCCCAGAGACCTGAGGGAGGCCCCATCCCTGGAGTCATTCAAGGTCAGCCTTGATGGGGCTCTGAGCAACCTGATGTAGTTGAAGATGTCCCTGCTTATTGTAGGGGGGTTGGACTAGATGGTCTTTAGAGGTCCCTTCCAACCCAACGCATTCTGTCGTTCTATGAAAGAGTTATCACAGAGTGAAGCTGAGCTTATACAACCATAAAAAAAATCTTTAAGATATATACCTAAAGGATTGAAGTTCATTAAATTTTCTTAAAAATTTGCTACATGATTTGACCATTCAGGACAGTCAGCCTGCTATGCATTCACAATCAGATTTTTAAAGTTCAAAGCTGGAATTTTCAAAAAAAGGCTTCCCCAATTTGTTTCAGCTGGACTAAGAGGACTTTTCCACTGACTTAATCCAAATCCACAATAGACTAAAGCTTCTCAGCATTTTCAAAAATCAAAATGATCTGAAGACTCTTCTTCCAGTTCTGTTGCTGACTGAACAACACCACCAAATGCAACAAATGGTTAGAAACT
>JAVSBS010009061.1:29843-51099 GCA_033124195.1 Coracias cyanogaster | reverse complement strand
TATGAGAAAGGGATAGACTTACAAAGAGCTCAGCCCAAAGAAATATTAGGATCTCTCCGTGTGAGGCTCTAAAGTACACGTCTGTGATAAATAAATACTCAGCAGCCAGATGATAAAGCAGTTTGGGTATTAAGTATTCTGGAGTTTGTGGAAAAAAAAAAAAAAATTCGTATTCCTAACAAGCTCCCATTGAAAATACATTATAGAAATTGTTTATAGTTATTTTAAAACAGTGCAGAAAATGGTCATGCACTTCCATGTGCCCATAACTCATCAAAGGTGGAAAAAACCCTTGCAGATGTGTCCCAGTTTTAATAGGGCTTGCATTTTATTATTTGGTTTTATTTCAGCAAAGCAGCACGTAAACAAGAATATCCATTGACCGTAAAGCCAGGTCTCGAAACGCAGGTGCGGGTATTACAGAAATCTGCGTTCCAAATGATTTTTACATTGCTAATGAGAATTGTGAATTTATTTTTGAAGTTTCTTTTGGCTACCTGTTTAATTTTTTTTTTCCTTTTTTTTTTTTAAATCAGTTGTTTGGGTTTTTTTCCCCCTGCAAATATTTTCTACTTTTCTTTTAAAATTTTTGCATTTTGACAAGGAATGGGAATTCTTTTATTTTTACAAAGTATGCTTTCCATTAGTCTCTGATTAAATTAAGTAATTACCGATTTGAAGGAGATTCCCTCACAGCAGCAGATACACGCCTCTGCTCTCGGAGCAGGAGGGACGCTAGAAATGTCGGGAATAGGCAATTTTGGGTTGGGACAGTCCAGCCTAATTCCGAAGGCGCGGTTCGGGCTCGGGGGCCGAGGCAGGTGAAAAAGAAGCAGCCACAAAATGGCAGAGCAATTACTGGGAGAGGGACTCATGGAGGAGGGTTGTCAGATTTCCGCAGGAGAACTGATAGGATCTCCCCCGCTGCAATAATCCCGCTTGTTTCACAAACACAAATTATGAACACTTCAAAATCCGTAACAGAAATCAGGTTTCAGACCGGTGCGGTTTTCTTTTGAAGGGGCTTGTCTGTTGAAAAGGGTTCTTGTGATTTTATTTTAGTAGGTTTTAACTCTGGATTTGAGGAGATAAAACAACCTGTTCAGAATTATAATGATGTTATTTGGGCTCCTCCGTTTAAATTAATGCAACTGTTTCACGTATTAACATCCTGTTTTCGGGTCTCTAACAGCCTTAAAAAATTGGTTCAAGTTAAAAACAGGCAGGGAATATTTCAAGCTCATCGCAGCTTTTTCTTAACAAATTGAAATGGTTTTAACTAATCTTAATTTTTGTTGCGATTTGGCAAGAAAGTCGAGGCTTGCTGGATTGATCCAGATTTGTATTGTCGTATTTTAAAATGGTTGTGAATTAAAAGGAGCTGGGCTGGTCGGTGCAATTTCATGTTGTTTCTTCAGTCGGTAGGGAAAAAATAAAGGTGAACAGGAAAGTAAAACGGGCTGTTCCCAAGTATACTTAATTATTACAGAGCAATTTTTGTGTGAGAACCGTGTGAGTGTTCATCGTTTTTGTGCAGATGTGGGATTTCCCGAATGACAGGACAAACAGCATCATGTGTCTTTTTTTTTTTTTTTTTTTGATACATCTACTACAGAATCTCGCCGTTTCTAAATTGATTCCCCATATCCAAAACACGCCTTTATTTTTATGCTTTGCCAAATACATTTGTTTTTATCTTAATGTGTGTTTTATACCCGTCTAGCTATAGGTGAGCACACAATACAGCCCTAACGATTGGCTCCTAAATAATCTCACAAAGGACAATATATGTCAGCTCCAGACGCTGGTTTCTCCATCGTGCAGGGTAAAAACCGATTTTAATTTGGCCATCCCTCCTTCCCCGAGGGATGGACGCGAGGAGCCGGGGCGGCGCGTGGGGAGGCGGGTGGCCCCGGCCGGGCGCGGGGCTGGCAGCGGCCCCGGCCCCGGGTGACCGGCCGGAGGGTGGCCTGCGGTGGCGGCTGTCACTCGCCCGGCCTGGGGACCGCCTCTTGGCTTTGACCCGACCCTTCCTATTATCTCCCTTCCATTTTACATTCCCTCTTGCTCTAGATATTCCCATTCATAAAACCTTTTCCCGCTTGCCTGCGGTGGGAAAGCAGGTGCCGGTGGGTATCAGAAATAAAGAAGATCCCGAGCAGGAGCTGTTCGTCAGACCCCTTATTCCTGGAGTTCCTTCCCTGATCCCTGTGGCATGCGTTGCATTATATTGCAGAGCCTCTTTTTATTTTTCACACTTCTCTTCTGCCATTTCTCAAACATCAGAACGTTTTCGGCGTGCTCAGACCCCGCGTATTCCGGCGATCTCTCGCTTCCCGCGGCGGGAGCTGGCGGCTCTGGGCCAAGCCCTCGGGATTGCTTTTTATGATGGTACCAAGGATCCGGCCAAACTCGGCGGGTCTTTTTCTGCCTCATGTCCAGAGCTCTCCAGCTCACGGCCCCGCGGCGAGGATGTGGGCAGCCGCTGGCAGTGGGGGAAGGAGCCCGTGCCCTCGGCCGCGGCGGCGATGCCAGCCGGCACGGCAAAGTCCGGGCGGGAAAGCGGCTCCGTTGGCACCAGCTTCGGCAGCGCGCTGTGGTGCGTGCCAGGGACGGGGAGAAAGCCTGGCCACCGATTGTCAAATGGGGAGACACAACCAGTCATTCCCTTCCCCTGTGTGCTCGAGCCTATTTCACCACGGCGCACCTAAATTAGTATTGTTTGGTTGGTTTCTTAACTGCACAAGGGCTTTTTTTTTAAAAATTTAATTTTATTTTTTTATTCTGGGTTCACATCTCAAATATTTCGGGATATGATTTGCTAATATTTTCTTTTTCTCTCCCTCGCTTTCTCTCTCCTCCTTGAGCTCCGCTCTCCCGGTGCCCCTGCTTGCTGGATGGGCTGCGTTTGCTTCCCGAGCTGGAGCCATCGCCTCCCCGCGCGTCAGGAGGCTGGGATTAGATGTACTTCTCCCAGACCTGAGGCATTGCTATTTCTTCCCCCTACTCAGCATCCAATTGTCTGGCTCACTCCGGGTCCTAAATCCATCCTGAATTGGTTTCCTAGCTGGCAGATTTGTGTGCTCCATCTTGTTTTGGGACCTGGCTTTCATATGAATATCTCAAATCATTTTCTGTTTTTCCAAGGAGAAGTTTTATTACATGCAGACAATCTGTATATGACTAGCGAAAATGAGGAGATAAAGGGTTGATTGAAAACATGTCAAATGCAGTTTTTTGCCAGGGTGCAACAAACGTGGGTTTTCCGGCGAGGGGAGCGGTGACAAACCCTTGTGCTTTGAATGGATGGTGCCGCGCTGCCCTCCGGGAGAGAAATGGTTAAATTATGCACTCGTTGGAGTATGAAGGCAGTTCTTCTTTGCTGACAGATAGTTTGACCAGTGTCAGGTTATCCCGATGCGTTCAGCATACCTTCATTGCATCATAAATAAAACAGACAAATTACTTTTTTTTTTCCTAGGGTGGAATAAGCAGGAGGCAGGGGAGGGATGGGGATCGGGGTAGATGGGGGCGCTGGGCGGGGGGTGAAGAATTAGAAGGAAAAGAAAAAAGAGAGAGATCTTCGCAGACACTCTATGAATCTCTGCTTGGCAGCTGAGAACAATGAGAAAAGCAAGCAATTACCTCGAATCCTTCCCCTTATCCAGACATGGGAAATATATTCCTGCCTGAGCCTTTTTTCTCGTCTCTCTCTGCCTCCCTCCCTTGCCCTCCCTCTCTCCCTCTCTCCCTCTCTCTTTCCCCCCTTGTATATCTAATTTAATTCTTGGAGGAAGGCACTGCAGATGTAACAAAGAAAGGAGGGTCTGTGTGGATGGGCCGCTACGGCAGGACCAAGCCTTCCTCCATGGCAGGCGGCCTTCCCCTCCTCTGCCCTGGCCGGCTCCCGCAAGCCCTGCGGCCGTGGAAAATCAGCAGGAAGGTATTTTATAGCTCCAGCTCCTGTACAGATTCCTCCCAAATCAAGCGGTGTGAACACTAAATCACCCTGTCCGGGCGCGGGGAGCCGGCACCTTCTTTGCCTTCAGAACTCGGTGGCAAGGGGCGAACAGCCCCAGGTTGCCCTCCCCTGCTCGGCTCCACAGCCTCTTCGCCGGGTTCTCCTGCAGGATTTCAATTCTTATGCTTGAATCTTTTTTACTCCCCTTTTCCCACAGCGCAATGATTCTGTAGGTTGCCGGGTCCAGAACAGGGGCGTCCCTGGGGGGTTCCCCTCTGGCTGTCGCAGCCATGGCCCCCGGACCCCCCCCGGGAGCCGGGGCACCCACGGGCCCTGGGACGCGGCACCGGGGTACGGGTGTGCCGTGGGGATAACCACGCAGGACCCGCGTCCCCTCGTGGTGCCGCGAGATTTCCCCTGGTGAGAGCGGTAGTTTGCATGATGATATTTTGTCCTTCTAATTGCTAGCGAGCAGATTTATTTTTATTTCCCAGGCAATAAATAATGCAGGCGTGCTGACTGCTGATGGGATCGCTGCTCTTCCCGGCCAGCCACGGTCCCTGCACAAACACCTGATGGCAGCCGGCGTTTGCCGCGTGGTGGGATTCTCTGGGAACAGCATCCAGCAAGGGCGCCGTGTGCCTGCTGGCCGGGCTCGGGCAGCCGATGGGCTCAGCGCCCAGCGTGACCATGGCCGTGGGTACCGGGGTGCCCCCGCGGGACCGGCCCCCAGGCTCGGCGTGCACCACACCTGCTCCGTGGGATGTCTTGGGGGCCTCGGGTGACGCTGCCACGTGTGTTCCAAGAGCCATCGCCGGCGTTTGAGCGCTCAGCCCCATCCCGTGTGTCCCGCACGCAGCCCTCCCAGCCCGGGGTGCTGGCGATTCGTCCCCCCCGTCCTCTCATTGCTGGCTGGGGGAGCACAGCCCTGCGGGGGTACCGGGGCCCACTCCTCACCCCGCGTTTGGCGTCGGCCTTTCAGGGAGCATCCAGGATTGTGTTTGTCCTGTGTGGAGAGACCTTTTCCTCGCTCGCCCTCACACCCGCGTGTTGTGATGGAAGTCGGCAAATCGTCCATTTCCACGGCCTTCGCTTGTTGAAGAAAACCGAAACTACTATTAGACTTTTAATAATTTAAGATAAAAACGCCGTTCCTTAAGCATATTCTCCAGCCATATTTTTACAGTCGGGGGATAGAAAGGAACATTACAGGAAATTTAAAGGAGGCTTCCGGTATTAAATCTTCACCTCTTCCAGAAGATAACGCAATTCCGTAAATCTGTGTGAGACCTTTGTTTAACCCACCCCCCGCTATCGCGGGCGAGGTTTTATAGGCGCCTGTCTCGCTGCCGCTCACAGGCTGTGTTTTACATAATACCCTTCAGCATCACTGATATTAACCTTGATGGCATTATTATTGCTATTTACAGTTCATATGCTGGTAACGGTAAACCTGAATGGGATTAATAAAATAAATTAAGTGATGGAAATATTAATGCTATTAACAATCAGTAACAATAGTTGACAGCAGAAGAAAAGGAATAACCTGCCATTAACCAAGCAGGGTAGGGTCTCTCTAGCATATGCATAAAGGTATCTGACACTTCATTTTGATAAACCCAAGATTAATTTTCTTTCAAGCAACAACTTTTCCAGGCCCTTCATGCTTCTCTGTTTCAAAACTGAGCTCTCGGCACGTTTCCTTTGTCCCCTTTCTGATGACCAGGAGCCTGGTCCACCGCAGGCCAGGCTGTTCTGTGAGGACAGACCCCGTGGGCTCCATCCAGTGCTGCTGAGCTTCACCTGGCTTTGGTCCCACAGGGATCCTGGGCTTCATGACGCTGCTGCCGCATTCCCCGTGCCCAGCAAAAAAACGACACCTTGGTTTTGGCGCAGATTTAGAGCTAGAGGACCGACTAGTGATGCACACTGTTTCTGGATGTGCCATTGGCATTTATAAAGCGCGACGCATCCAGCTGGAGGGTTGATGGGCTCCGGTGCTGGAGCGGTAGCTGTTGAGCATCGTTTTGGGTTGATCTGACGCTGCACGGGTGGGTGCTGCCGGGAAGCTCTCCTCTCCATCCCCGCCACCACACCACCGGCTTCGGAACAGGAGAAGGTGACTTTATCAGGGACTGCGAGACAAGCGGTGGCTCCTGGGAGTTTTTTAGGTGGGCTCGCTGTGATTTTGCCAAAGCCCTTGAGAACAGACCTGGGAGTCTGTCTTCATTCCTCATGGGAAGTTTTCCCTAAGGCCAGTTCCCAGGTTTATCAGACGTGACTGGTGTCTGGGCTCACGCGTACGTCGCTGCTCCGGACACCGAGGCTGCTGGAAAACTCCCCCTCACAAGGTGGGCAAAAGTTGGCAAGAAAAAAACGTCGCTAATTTTTTTCCCCCGTACAAATGCCTCTTACCAATCCCTTACAGCTGGCTAACAGCTAGGGTTTCTCGCACTAGGAAAGAAAGTGAGACCGTAAATAAGGCAGCGCAGGACACCTGGAAAGAATAAAGTGCCCTTCTCAACCTCGCCGGGCAGGAGGAATCGGTGGCTGCCGGGCTGGTGTGGGAAAAGGAGCCCGGGCTCAGGGCTGGGCCGGCCAGGAGATGCTCACGGTTGTTTTCTTTCATAACAATTTGTCTGCTGAAACGTGGCTTTTTCACGTTACTGGGAACAGCGTGTTGCTGCAGCCCAGGACGCGGAGCGCTCGCCGTTATTCTGTCTTTAGTCACCACAGGGGCTGAAACCTCTTTATTGACAGAACCCCCAATTGCCCCCCTCAGCCACGCGGCAGAGAACGGCTCCAGGGGCTAGGGGGGTCCTGGGAGCCCTGCAGAGAAGCGGGGTCTCGCGGTGTTGCGACAGCGCGGGTAGAGGACGGATGTTTAGCGCTTTTCTTTCACATTTCGCGTTAGCTTGTGTCCAGTTTTCAAGTGTGGGATTTTGGCTGCAGTGAGAAGAATCCTCTTTTAGTAACTCGTGTTCTCTTTGCTGTCTGGTGGGGAGGAAAAGGCTAAACCAGCTGAAATACCCCTTAGACAGGTCCCCTCGGAGGAAGCTGGCTTCCCCTCGGTTCTCACCCCCCTGTTTTAGAAGAGACTGAAGAGGAATTGTGGACTTTGATCTAGGGACATGAAATACCGCCACAAAAGCCCATTGTTCCACCAACAGACCTTATCTCTGGTGCACTCCCTCCTGCTCTCAGAACCTGATACTCTTTTCCAGACCTGTCCATTCATTTTCCGCACAGGGAGCAGATAAATAAGTACACAGGGTTTTTCCTCAGACTCCAGAAAAACTCCACGGCCAGCCCTGACCCGGTGTTTGGAGGGCTCCATGCCAGCGGTGCCCTTCACTCCGTGCCTCCGGTCCATCACAGAATAATTACGGTTGGAAAAGACCTCTAAGATCACCACGTCCAACCATCAACCCAGCACTGCCATGACCATCAGTGGGAGGTGATGGTGGGTTCCCTTCATCTGCTTGTTGGAGCACGAGCCCCTGGCATGCTCTGCATCCCGTTTCTCAGCAGCATGTGTGTAGTGCTCCTGGTCGCTGTCTCCGTCTTTGCCGCCGTTGCCTGCCGAGGGCTTCCCTCTGCGGCTCCTTCGCTCTCCCTGCTGCTGTCCCACTCCCAACACCAGAGCCCAGGTTTGGTGCCCTGGTGGGATGGTGGGACCCCAGAGGAGAGGTTGCTCTTGATTGTCCAAAGTGCGGCCACTGCAGGCAGGAGAGCAAAGTCAACAAAAACGGAGACGGAGAAACCGTCGTGCTCTGCAAATAATGTGCCTGTGCATCACTGGTGAATTTTAACACCAAATCGTTACTGTGGGAGCACTTCTGGAGAGACACGATTCCTTTGGTCCTGGAGTTACAGGGTAGTCTGGAGATATTAAGAAAATTTCACTTTCTTAATTGATATTGGCCTTAATCATCCGTGAGGCGTTACTTAGCTCCCGTCAGCATCTGAACCAATGTTACGGTTTATTCGAGGAAGAATACGATTTTCTGTTTTGTGCTTTCTTGGTGAGCTTAAAATGGCTGCAGCATGCTGTAAGATGGAGCCTCACTTCTGTAGGGACAGAAATGGAATTAGCAAACGTAAATTGTATTCAAAAGAGCGGTTCCTGGTTTATCTCATTGCACTTTGCCTTCCTCCCGGTGCTCCTCTCCTTGCCTCCTAAGCTGTCCCAGCCCCTTTCGAGAGCGTAGCAAATAGTCATTACGGTGGAGATTTTTTTATCCACTGGTTTAACTTGCATATTTCTGCTTCCCTCGCAGCGAGGCTGGAAGGCTGCTGGTTAAAGTTACAGCACGCCCTTGGTTTTGCTGCACACTTTTACTCGGAAGGCTTATAAAATTGTCTCGGAGAATTCGCGCCAGGGAGAGGCCTGCCCTAAGAGGTGTAAAGTTGGGGATAATTTCTTTTAACGTCACGAAAAAAAATTCAAAATACGATTTGCTTGACTATTTTTAACTTTACCTCACTCTGGCTGCGCGCGTTTCTAAGCACCTTCGGTTCCCATTTATTTTAGTGCTCGCCATCTCCTATGAGCAATTCAACATCTGAAAGGTTTGGATCCAAAAGGGGTTTGTAAGAATAATGCCAGGCACGTGGGGGAGGGGGTCAAACGATCAAAGAGAGGGAGTTTAATATTGTTGCCTGAGCCTGGTTCGAGGCGCGTGTTTTCTAAGCGTGGCTTTTTTGTTTGTTTGGTTGGGTTTTTTTTTTTCCCTTTTACACTGACTCAAAGTCAGCCCTTTGGCAAGTCACTTAACCCCTAAATCTGTTTTTTCCATCTGAAACCAATAACACCGCAGTGATAAGGATTCTGTAAGTACTGATTATTCTTCTTCTTATTCATAATTTTACTCCAGGTTGGGCTGGCGTGAGGTGTAATTGTTTTTATTAGAGAACAATACTGGAAACAACCATTTATAAACCTTGGTAAATCTGCAGAAACATTTGCTCTCAAAGTTTTGTGAAGCTTTTTGTGATTTCCATACGTAGCGTGGTTAACATTCCCAATTAAGCTATCATACGTGCTGCATATATTATGTAATTATACTAGACACAGAAAGAGCAACTTAGAAATTACAAGACAAGGACACATACACAAAACCTTAATTAAAAACGTGAAAGCCATAAGAGGCAGAGAGAACAACAAATTTCAGGAAATTAATACTCTAGATTAAAAATGATTCCCTTCCTTAACTCTAATGGGATACCATTTTAATATTCAGCATTCCACGTCAATATTGGATGTTTAAATCCCGCAATGTGAATTTCCATGCTTTTGTGACATTGACTCACAATCTTAACGTCCTTTTAATGTACTTTTTGTTGTGTAAATCTGTGTAAGTACCATCAGTCATCAAACTTGACATCTGACGGCGTGATGTAGACCCAGCCTGCATCTATTAGGGCTTTTTGTGTTTGTGCAGTGGAACCTGCTTACACAAATTCCACGCAAGGCACAAACCTGCCGAAGGAATACATTTTCTATACACTGAAACAATAGACCTGCATCAAAGGAACATCCAGGGAAAGAGTAAGTCGTTTCCAGAGATAAATTCCTTTTCTGCGAAGCGGCAGAATGTTCCAAGGCTCTGCCCTGCTGACAGAACGAATCTGTTGACGTGCCAGGGCAGCGTGCAAACCAAATTAGAGACCAGCACTTAAAAATTAGCAAAGGCGGCTCCAGCCAACACCTTGTGCTTCTGATGGACTGCTGTGGTTTGAGGTGGATTTAAAACAATTTAAGGAACATGTGAATGGGACGATTCCCAGCATCCCTGGTGTGATTCGGTTGTTCCCAGCCCCTGGATGTCAGCCTGGCCAGAGCTCAGCTCACACACCCAATTATAACAAGCCAGCGGCCACAAGTTATTTCTTTAAATGCCATCAAATTTAACAAATGTTTTGCCTCTGTGCCCAAGTAAGCGGCAGTGGGACAAGAACAGAGGAGGGGTTGGAGGACAGTGGGGCCAGCTCAGCCAGCTGTGGGCAGATGTTTTTGCCTAACCCGGGTTTGGCCGCCCAGGGGATCCTGGTGCCGTCAGGATAGATGCATCTTCCAACCACTCAGCTGAGAGGACGGGGCTGGGACTCCGTTCCCTAAAACTGTTTGCTCCTCCCAGCCATAGGGAAAGAGTGAGGAGAAGGGGCTCAGGAGCAGGATTTTCTTCTGGCGTGACGGATTTCTTCTTGCAATTTTTTATTTTAAAGCTGAGAAAGGTGATGTCCACGAGTACCCTGGGGAGGCCTCTGCGAAGCACCAGGGAGCAGCTTTTAAAAGTTATTTTCTCAGTAAATCTCCAAAATCTGTTTTCTAAGTATGTATGTGGGGCAGAGGTGGTTGACACAATGTGCACGGAGCCAATACACACAACCTGGTGACCCTCTCTGGACCTGCTGGAAGCCCAGAGGTGTCCCGGCGGGTTGCTGGATTGCGCCTTCTGGCACGGGGCTTGGAAGGAAGATGGACCTGCTGGGTCCCTCACCGTGAGCCCCAGGCAACACGGCACATCCCTCGACTTCTCCCAGGCTGCGTGTCTGGGTGTCCAGCAGCCTCCTTGGAGGCACACCTCAAGTCCTGCGTTCCCCTGTACAAGAAAGCCCTCCTTAGAAACGTGGGTGGGAGCGCAGCTACGCCGGACGGTGCCGGGCGTGGGATTGGCCCCGGGAGGCAGAGAGCCGCGTTGGTGCTCCTCACCAGTGCGCCCCAGGAGCTGCAGCACCATCCCACAACCAATGCGTTGTCCCGCCGGCGCCTGAAAGGCATTCACCATCCTCTGAGAATTCAAAGGATATTATTTACCCGCCTGACACCCTGGAGCTCTAAGTGTTCTTTTATGGGTGTCTGCTCCATGTCTGGCACTCCGAGCTGGAGTTTGGGCCAAATTCTGCCCGGAAGTAGATTCATTGCTGTCATTTGGATTTGTAGTGGCAGAATTTGCCCATTATTGTGTTATTTTAATTCCCTCAAGAATCTAATGAAAATTAAGTGAAAAAATAAGGCTTTCTGTATTCTATTTTCAGAATGATGGATTGATAGAAGGACAGGCGACTTATACTTGTAGGCTGAAGATTTTATGCATATATACATAACAGATATGGAGACAGAATTTTTCCCTTATGGCAATGGAATGGTTTTGATAGTCTTCATTAAAATAGATTTGAAAATACCATTTGTTTTATGTTTAAACCTTAAATTAAATTTTTCAATAATAAAGTATGCTTATTATAACCCAATTCTATCAATCACTGAAATGAACAGCACATTGGTGGGTTCAAGCAAGTAAATAAATGTGTTATTTTATTGCACGTCAGGAAGGTTTATTGGGCAGAATTCTTCCCTCTGAACTGGTGGGTTAGAGGTTTAAGCGTCGTATCAAGGGTTTGTACTAAAGCAGAGTGCTGGTCCTGCCCCTCGGTGCCTCAGACGGATGGTGGCACTTCAGACAAGGCGTAAAAGCTGGTTGCTCCCTGTCCAAGCCTGAGGTAGCGTTCCCGTGGTCCCCTTGAAAGGGTTACCGCTCAGTGACGGGCACCCCTTCCAAGGTGTGGTACTTCGAGGTACGGGTGGCGTGTGGTATTGTGCAGGGATGTTTTCTGAGTTGCTGCTAAAGGTCTTCCAGCAGCTGTGTTCGTCTAAGGTCGTTTGGTAGTTAAATTGATTATTTTACTGAGTGCTTGGAGAGACCCTGAGTAAGAACATAGTTTCAGATGCAGTTCAAAGTGGCTTCATTCTCTGCTGGAAATAGGCATGGGAGTGGAGAGCATCTTGCTCCTCGGTTAAGTTTTGCACTGTAAAGGCTTTGCAAAGTGTTTCCTTTGCGCTATTGAACAATTGCCTGTAGAAGGCGTATGAGGTTGCTGTAGGAGAGGTGTCCTTTCCACCGAACAGCTGCGGCTGGGTGGGCCTGGAGCGTTTCTGAGACGTGTGTAGAAGCTTCTAGACATGTTGGAGTTGGACTCTAAGCCTCCATGTCCCAGCTGCTCTTGCCTCCTCTAGGATCAAAGCAGCTCTAGGGAGGAGGCGCAGCCTGTTCTGCTCTTCTCTTTCTGTGGTTGGTCGTCCGTACCCAGCACATGTCCTGTTTCCTTCACATCTAGGACATGTACAGAGCACGGAAACTGCCCGGAGATGGCTGCTGGGTGCAGACCTGGGATGGGGAATGTCCCTCTGTTCATCCTGTGCTCTGACCCTTGCTCTATGCAGATAGTTTTGCCGTCCTTACCCAGCCCATAGTGTCCTTCCTGCTGGCGCAGGACAGACGGACCCTCGCGCAGAGCGGCTCCGGGTCGTGGTGGGCGTCATGCTGGGCTCGCTGGCTGACAGGCAGATGGTGCAGGTCACGGAGCACGGCTCTGGCTAACTGGAGGCTGAACGCCTGTGTATTCCATAACAGCGTGGCCTGTGAGTGCTCTGTGAAAGGAGACCCGAATAAATCATATTACAGTAGCCTGGAGAAGAGGTCAAAAATCTTTTTGAAGAAGAAAAGAGCCACTTCTGGCCACCGCTGAAACATGAACTTCCACATGTATCCTGTTATAAAAAATGAATTCCATGTTGGGAAACTTATTGACATGTTTGGGCATAGCTGATAGACAGGGAGAGCTACTAACACTCCAGTGACACCTTCCAGATGTTCTCCCCTCAACAATTACCCACCTTCTCCAGGCTGGCTTGTTGCTCCACAGACATCCCTGGGCAGGCAGGACGACAGCTGCCGAAGGCCACTGACAGGCTTGGCAGAGGTGGGAATATTCTGGCAGGTTAAATAAATTTGGAGTATTTTGTATTAGCCATCATTAACGTGGTTAAAATGAAAGAGTAGGGACAGAGGTCAGAGCTTGCCTCTTGTTCAAATGTAGAGCGGACATGGTCCCTCCACCCGCTCCTGGGGAAGCAGAACTTCCTGCTCAGGTTCCTGTTCTTCCAGTCCGTGCCAATCACCATGTGGAGCGTGGAGCTACACGCACAGGTGTACACCAAGGTATGAACCACCGTTAGAGGTGGTGATGTAGCAGATCGTCAACCACCATGAGTGTCATGGAGGGAAAAAGGTCTATGACAGGTTGGAGTCTGTTACCAAATTAATGGAAAGCGTGAGAAGGTGAGAGGGGCTCCCCACGAGTTGTTTTAGCAAAGCAGGTTGGTCCCAGCGTAACTCAAACTCCCTGTGGTCTCAGAAGCCTGTGAGGCTCCAGCCTGCAGCTTCCAGGTCTCCTCAACATCCAAGGCTCTGTCCCATCTGCCAGCCCATGAAGCCATCACTTTAACGGGGCACAGTCACTGCGGCGTTCAGCTGCAAGCAGAAGGTCAAAGAAATACTTTTCCCCAGAAAGGTAAAGTAGATGTGTGTCCCTAACTGACAGGTGAAATGTCTTTGTGAAGATGTTTTGGAGGTGAAAGGCAACAAGCAGGGCTTGCGTCGGGGGTCTTCTGGTTTTCCGACCTTACAAAAGCAGCCGCGGCAAAGCCCACGGAAGCGATGGTCTCGACGGTGTGCACGGTGCTGAGGAAAGGGGCAAACGAGGAGTAAGATCACGTCTGATCTGGGCTGCCAGGTCCTGGCCCACTCCCCAGTTTTTTGTCCCTTGGCAAGTAAAAAAACTGAGAAGGCTAGATCTTAAATTTTAAGAGAAAAAAAAAAAAGACAAACCTGGGATTGGCTGAGGGTGTGAGAAACACCAGCGTTCCCCAAACTTGGAATTTTGGTGGTGCAAACGTGACACTGTTTAGATTGCCGTGAATTTGTGTTGTGCTGTTTGTGACTTGAGGCTCATAATGTCATTTCATGTTTATCTGAGGGTGCAGCCGGGTGTAACACAACGTGAACATGACAAAGTGCGCTGGAATGCCAAGAGCTAAAGAGAAACAGATGAGTTCTGGGCTGAATACCTGCTTCACCCCGGTATCTAATAAGAAAAAAGCCGGGATGTGGAAACAGGGTGAACAGTAAGAAGAGAAAAAAATTTGGCACGTCTTTTGTTGAAATTCAATCCTCCCCCTCCCTCGTATGCCCAGAAACCATCTGCAAACTTTTCAATCATTTTTTAGGATACAGTGAATTTTATCATAATTTTGCCAACCAAAACCAGATGTGCTTTTTCTATTGACAACATAGAGTAACAAAATCATATTTGTTCAGACCACAAGGCAGGTAATAAATAACTGTGGACACACTGCTACAACTTCACTTTTTTTTCTTTTTTTAAAAAAAAAACTATTGAATATTACCCAAAAATTTAATTTGGGAGGTAAAGTAAACTTCTGAAGAGAAAACCATCTGAGGGAAAGCTTGTGGCTCAATAACTTTCCCCTTCCTGTTAGACCAATTCCAGCGCGGTGTCCTGAGGCCATAATAAAATGAGATCTTCCAGCGCCCGCCCTCGTCCGTGCGCGGCGTGGACGCGGCTGCCAACGGCCGGTAACGGTTACGGCGCGTTCCCGCTGTGCGCAGATCCCCGGTGTGCCTGCTCCCGGCCCGCGGAGCCCACGCGGGCCGTGGCGCTGGGCAGTCTGGACCCCTGAGGTGAGGAGATGGAATGTGGGTTGAAGTCATTTAGGACATGCTTCCACCTAACGCACCAGCCGTGAAATAGCTTTCCTTACTGATACCAGCCAAGCTCATCTTTCAGGTGTGACCAAGTATGGCCAGAATCATGGAAAAATTGCCACCCTAGAGCATCAGAGTGGTCCTGCTCTAGGTAGGCTTTGGTGACAAGCAACGTGTGTTCATCCTTTGGGTCTAAAAAGGCAGAACTTTGGAAAACGAGTAGCCACCTACAGCACTTTAGAGAAGTCAGTCCTTTTGGTGTTTTGTGCATAAGTTCAGTTGATGTGAAACTCTACCCTGTGTGTGTGTGTCTGCATGGAGAAGGCTGACCTGGAGCTCAGCTTCTGGCCAGACGGGGAGTTGAGCACAGATTTGTTAACGACAGTCGTTAACTGCTGGAAGAAGGTACCAAAGAAGCTGGTGAGCTCTTTGAGGCCACCTGTAACTTGGACAGGCGACTTTCCCGGTCAGGACTTAAACAGCCTTCGAGCTTAAAGGATGGAAATTATTATGGTGCGATTACACCAAAGTTTGGGTCAAGCGATTTAAAGAGAAAAAACGATGAATCCATGTGTAGACAAACATGTGGTTTTAATATGATGATATATATGACACTAGTAAACGGGCAATTGTCATCGTGCTCGCAGTGATCAACAGCTGTAGTTTTTATAGTGATGCCTCATTAGGACCTGGGGACTTGGCTGCATCTCCACCACTGGACTTTGCATGATTGCTCTTTACCCGTGCGTTGAAGTGGATGCGGAAGAGCTGGTGTGTGCTCCACTGCTGAGGGTGCTGAGATCTGACCGGGAACGGCTGCAGAGAAAGTTCACTATCAGGAGCGTTACCACGTGCTCCTCGCTGTGTCTGTTTTAATGCAGCGCTTCCTCACGTCTCGTCATTAGCGCTGGACTCTGCCACATCGTCTCCGTTTTTTTTTTGCTCTATAACGAGATAAACAGAAAGACATAAACCTTGGTCTGGAGAATTTGCTGTTAGAACAGTGCTTATTTATTATAATAATACCACCAAACTTTGGCGGGGATGTGGCCTCGGGGTGTCACGTGCCACCTGATCAAGCAGGAGGACGGAAGGTTCACCCTGAGACCTTCCCGGTCTGAACGGCACGAAGGAGAAGGAGCAAAGTCATCTAATTTTTCAGCAGTGATGATGATAAAATAATTAATGGACTTTGCAGGTCTTTAAAGCCTTCCTGCTAAGTTCTTGGCAATCTTAACAAATAATCAATTAAAGCCTTCTGAGATTAGCGAGCGTTATGATGTCTGTTTTATGGATTGGGTGACCGCGGTACAAAGGGATTACATTCTGAGCCCCGTGCTGTCCCCCCGGGCCAGGCTCCTCCTGCCCCACGCTGGGGTAAGTGCCAGTGCACAACAGGTCACAGGAACGGCTTCTGGAGCTCTTCTTGGGATGATGCATTGGAGAGGGTCGGAGCGAACTGGCTGTTTGGAGCCTGCTCTTCTATGCGTTGGTTAATACCTTCAGCTCTTGCAGCCTGATTTCGCAGGATGGTCGTAGCCAACCCCAGTGATGTTGTTTAGAAAGGTTGTGCTATTACCCCGATCCTGAAAGGAGAAATTCATGTGGTGTTTGGGAACCTTTGCTGCAGTTGAGGACTTGATTTAGAGCCAGCAGTGACTGTGGAGCAGGAGCTGTGAAATGTTCCACCAGGATTAGTAATTGTCTTCACCTTCCTTAATTGCTGTGACCTGGTGTAACCATGAAATCAGCACTTCCTGGGAGCTCCACTTTACTGAGGAGAAGGTGCTCATGCCACCATTTAGCAGTCGGCTCTTCAGCTGTGGCTGGTGCTTGTGGAGGAGCAGCTGCCTGCTGCTGGGAAGGTTGGAGCTGGGCTTTCATCCCATCCTACCCCAAAGCATCAGCCCAGGGACAGTTGTTGGAACAGCACTGGTGGTGACAGGAGATGGTGGAGACCATGTTTGAGAGGTGAGGAGTCCAGAAGCGGGTGTCCCTCCAGCCGCAGGGCAGTCCGGATGGCCAAGTGTTGGGTGGTGAGGTGTTGAATTTGTGTTCTGAGGTGGAGTGAGAGACAAGTTCTGTGTAGACAAGCAGATGTTGTGCATCTCTGCCTGTAGGAGTCTGTGGCTCCGCAGCAGCAGCTCTGCGACCAGGGCCGGGTGGTGCCACCACCCTGTGACCAGTGAGCCCAGCCAGGTCCCTCACCCCAGAGGAGACCTTCTGGTGATGAGGCACCTCCTGCTCTGAGCTGTGTGCCTCCGATTAGAGACACCGCTCACCTCCCGCGCACTGACAAACTACCTTTGGGTCCAGCGTTTAACCTTCGGCACAGCTGCTCCGAGGAAGTGAACTTTCTTGTTGAACCTATTACAGCGCAGAAGGGGTCGTTCGACAGATGCTTTAGTTGGCAAATCGGTGTCTCCGGGAGATTTAGGGGAAATGTGGCAACCGTCTAACTTGTGGAAGATGCACTGGAAATATCCCAAACTTTTTTGGTGCCAAATGCAGCAGAGATGATGTTTTGTTTGGGGTTTTTTCCTCCTCCGACAGATGCTCTTTTTTCCATCTCTTTGCCTGTTTTCTCCAAGAATTTCTCGTGCCTCTTTCTCTCTGTGGGAGCGAAAGGCAATGCTTGCTCTGCTCGGGTAACACAGCTCGTTTGCTTAGAAATACACAGTACTCCGGACAAAGCACCTGCGGGCCAGGGTTCCTTTTGGGCTGGTGGGAAGGGAGGACATGTGTTCCGTTGTGCCGTGAAAATTACACGATTTTTATTTCTGATGAGGTCTCATTAACACCTGATTTCCAGGTAAAGGAGCGACTTGTTTTCCCTTCCTTTTTGCACACGAAACAAGGGCCCTTTCGTAACTATTTTCTGTGAGGTGCTGGAGCCTGCGGGTCCCGTGAGGTCCTTCAGAACCCCCCTCCACCCATCGCTTTGTCTGGGCTGTAAATTCAAGCAGTTGCTCTCAGCGTCCTTTTCTCTCTTCAATATTTTAATATTGCATCTAATATTTAGCAAGCACAGAAGTGACGAAAACGCTGCCGAGTATGTGGACGTAGGATGTGAACTGGATTTAGGCTGCTACGACTCCTGCTTTTTAACAGAGATGGGTGCTGGTTTCGTGCCGGGTGGTTTTGTTTGTAAACCAAACCAGAAACCGCTCCAGGAGCACCGAGGGGACTTCAGGAGCCTCGACGCTTTGTGGCTCTAGGTGCCAATAAACACAAAACCCCTGTTCTCAGTACAGTATAAAGAGAAGATTGCAGTTTTGTTTGCGGCCGCCTCAGTTTGGAGTTTTCAAAGAGCAGACCATGGTTCCATGAGGGCAGCTTCTCCACGGGAGCGTGGGGCTGGCGGGGCGAGGGCCGGGAAGGGCGGCTTGGGGGAAAAAAGTGCTACTTAAAGTAAATGCTAATGATTTAAAATGTTATTCCTTCTGTGCTTTTAGTGAGAAGGAAAAAAAGAAAGGGGAAAAAAAAAAAAGAAAAGTAATAAAGGCTCCCAGCCTGTACCTCATCTCCAGTCACTCCCGTGAAATTCCCGAGGGAGCATCCAGGCTCCCCTCTCCCCCTCTTTAAAAATGGTGGACCTGGAACCACTTACAAGAGAGGCTTAATAAGAGGCAAATGTGTTTTATATTTTGTATCTTGTTAAGTGAAAAAAGATGGATTCTCACAAGTAGTCTCCTGGTGCAGATTTGAGTGGTCTATGCATGCAAATGTTGTGATGCTTCGTCTGCTCGCATCCCGTTCCAGTCCCCCTTGGCCACTTAAAATCCCACCCCCCAGAGCAAGCCGGGATGAAATTGCTTCATTTGTACAATGGATCTGCAGATCTAGGAAACTTGTTTCTATCTGATTTGCTGATAATTTACTCCTCATTTGATTTTTTTTTTTTTTCTTTTTTCCCTTTTATTTATTTTTTTTTTCCCTCCCCCTTAGAAAGCAAACAGTGTCTGGGCTGGGATCTCTAAGGAGGGGGGAGTCGTTTCACGGGGCTGGCAGTACGGCTGAAGGCAACTGGGAAAATAATAAAAGACCTGCACAAAGATGGCACGTTTATTAGAGGGCCAGAAAACCCCTTTGCACCTAAACCGAACATTAAATTTTTTACTAACAGTAAAATTTTAAATTTACCTTCCTGATTGCTGAAAAATCTGCTAGAAAAATCTGAGCTATTGAGAAAATACAGGACGTTCTGTGAAGGCGTGTGCTGGACCGCAAAACGTATTCCCCCCCCGATAATTGTTTTTACGACCTTTCGGTGCAGGATAGTGCTGTGCTCACTGTCTGCTTTCGCTATTCGGCGGTGAGGAAACGCATTTATATTCGTCTTTGATCCAGAGATCCGGATTGCTAAAACTGATGGCCACAATTAAAGACAGTCCTGTTGAAAACTTGACCTCTGCCTGCTCTCAACTTCACGTAAACTTTTCAATATGGATGTAATTTAGTATTAAATTACCCGTGCTTTATTGCTTTTTAGCACAGCTCTGTCCTGTTGCCTTTTAAAAATATAAAGAGTAACATAAAAGAAAAATTGCAGTGCATCTGCTTAATTAGGTAATTATATCCTTGTTTTCCTACATTTAGGGACCCTTCTGGGCGCGGCGTCTCGGAGGAGCCGTAGGCTCGAGGTGGGTTGCTCCTCTGTGTCCCGCAGCGTGTCCAGCACAGAACGCCTAAATGCAGGGTGAGTTCTCTCTAGAAGAGCTTGCTTTGAAGCGTGCTCCTTTCCTGAGGGCAGCCCGGGAGGCCCGTGGGGTTTTATTTCCCAGACCTTGAACGTGACATCAGCCCGTGATTTTCGCTCTGTGGTCTTGTAGACTTTCTGTTTGAATGAGGACTAAACTCCTCAGCTTTAGGAGATCATGGAAATCACAGACAACCTGATTGGAAGGGACTAGGAGGCATCAACTGATCTCTCACCACCTCCAGAAAAAAAAAAAAGAGAGTGGAATTTAGTGGCCAGGAGTCTACAGGCTCCTGTTATCTTGTGCCAGCTGCTACTGTGTCAGTGCTGGTGCCTCCAGCCGGCCCCTCCTTCATCCGGCCGCTGAAGGTCTGGGCACGCCGCAGCCGCGCTCGCCGGCGCTGGGATGTCTCCATCCTTGGCCGTCCCATCCAAAGCTCCTCCACCTGCATCTCCTTGGCAAAACACCCAGCCCTCGCTCTGCTGTGCCTTCCTCCAGACGCTCGGGGATCCCACACGTGACCCTGCCGTGGTCATTTTCTTGAGGCTGTGACCTTCATGTGTGGCGTAATACGTTTATTAGCGGACAAGAAAATTACTGTGCGTCCTGAAAACAGAACGATTGCTCCCCTTCTGGGCGCTGCATCAGGGCTTCTCCAGCCTTGTGCGTTGCTGCTCGGTGTTTTTGGCCCTTTCTTCTCACTCCATCGCTTTGCAGTTGATTTTGAGCTTTGCTTGGTGCATCGGTACTAGCGTGGGCAGCCACAGTTGGCCTTTCTTCCTGATTGTGAGGAGAAATCTCTGTACGCCAGGTCCTTGGGCAGATACCACCAGACAGCTGACCGTGCATTGATTTATTGGTTTGGCACCTCCTGACGTCAAAAGCCGGTGGGCTGCCTGCTGGTTACAGTGCTGCTCATGGGCAGAGCAGCCTCTTCTCTAAGTTTTTAGAGATGGGAGACATCTCCTTTACAGAACATTGTTACCTGGTAGGATAAAATACATTTATCTGCGTTCAGTCAAGAGCTCCACTTCTATCTAGTGAACTTTTTTGGAGGCTGTGTGTCAAATGCGCTTAACCTTGCCCAAGAAAAGGCAACGATGGCATCTTCTGGGATGCTAGCGCACCAGATAACGGGGGCCTGGGAGACCGTCCCCACAAACTGCGGCGGGGGGCTGCTGTAGCACAACGGCCCTTCTGTGAGCAACGCCAAGACATCTGTTTTCCCTCAGCCTGTAACACAAGGAGGAGGTTAAAGCGAAGGTGGGTTTTGCGCGGTCGGAGCGCATGTGGAGATGGCGCGGGTCCAGGCGGCGGGGGGGAAGGAGGAGGCTCCTGCTCGGCTGGGAACCCGCGAGCTTCGGGATCGCCGAAGAGCCGGCATCTGCTGTGAGGACCGTGTCTCTCAGGGCTTTTATTATTTCACAAGTGTTTGTCAGTCTCTAGTGCCTTTTAAGTGTAACGTCACCGGTGAGGAAATTCCTTTGCTAAAGTCCTTATGTCGCTGTTTCTTTGGCCGACTGGGATATACAAGATAAGGGCTGGTCTAGGCAGGTCCCTTGGGTGGAGCCTGTGAGCACCAGCAAAAGCCCAGGGGGTGAAGAAGTGATGTTTTCTGAACTGGCAGCAAGACCGGGTCACTGCAGGTCCCAGCCAGCTTCTCCTGAGTCTGCATGCCTTGTAGACACCAAGCTAGAATTGGGGATGGGTGAAATGGAGCCAGTTCTCTCTTGACAGCTGCTGGTGCTCTCCATGGCTGGAAGGACCAACCAGCCAGGTCACGGCCTGCAGCGATGGAGACGCTTCCCAGTCGCAGTGCTGTTGCAGGTTGTTCTTGCTGTTACAGTTTGTCCTGTTGCTGCACAAATTACAGAATCACGGACTGAGAGGGGTTTGGAAGGAACCTCTGGAGATCATCTGACTGAAAAGAGTCTGGTCCCATCTTCCTGGCACCACCCTCTAAGATTTTTTTCAGTGGTGCCCAGTGACAAGACAAGAGGTAATGGGAACAAAGTTGAACCCGCTCT